>JACMZG010001125.1:0-12223 GCA_018340805.1 Microvelia longipes | reverse complement strand
GATATGAGTTTGAAAAGAGAAATAAAAATTGAAAAAAAGTCAAAGAAATTGAATGAAAGAATTTATTTGTAAAATTATTGAAACAATGTGAAATTGAACAAGGCTCAGTGGTCTAGGGGTATGATTCTCGCTTTGGGTGCGAGAGGTCCCGGGTTCAAATCCCGGCTGAGCCATTATTTTTCGAAAAAGTAAAATATTTGAAATTGAAATTTGATTTCAAGAAAACATGATCAAATGATTAAAAAAGGAAAATTATTTTTTACAAGTTTTGATAATTCTTGGAAAACAAGATAATAATAAAAAAGAGTTATGAAAGATTTTTGGAAAAGAAACTCGGAACAATGTTTTAATTGTTTTGTAATGATGATGAGGAGGATTAGGTGTAATTGAAATGGTAAATTATTAATAATGAATGTTGCAAGTATAAATGTGTTTGGTAAAGAGATTTTTCCTAAATAATATGATGATATGAGTTTGAAAAGAGAAATAAAAATTGAAAAAAAGTCAAAGAAATTGAATGAAAGAATTTATTTGTAAAATTATTGAAACAATGTGAAATTGAACAAGGCTCAGTGGTCTAGGGGTATGATTCTCGCTTTGGGTGCGAGAGGTCCCGGGTTCAAATCCCGGCTGAGCCCATTATTTTTCGAAAAAGTAAATATTTGAAATTGAAATTTGATTTCAAGAAAACATGATCAAATGATTAAAAAAGGAAAATTATTTTTTACAAGTTTTGATAATTCTTGGAAAACAAGATAATAATAAAAAAAAGAGTTATGAAAGATTTTTGGAAAAGAAACTCGGAACAATGTTTTAATTGTTTTGTAATGATGATGAGGAGGATTAGGTGTAATTGAAATGGTAAATTATTAATAATGAATGTTGCAAGTAAATGTGTTTGGTAAAGAGATTTTTCCTAAATAATATGATGATATGAGTTTGAAAAGAGAAATAAAAATTGAAAAAAGTCAAAGAAATTGAATGAAAGAATTTATTTGTAAAATTATTGAAACAATGTGAAATTGAACAAGGCTCAGTGGTCTAGGGGTATGATTCTCGCTTTGGGTGCGAGAGGTCCCGGGTTCAAATCCCGGCTGAGCCCATTATTTTTCGAAAAAGTAAAATATTTGAAATTGAAATTTGATTTCAAGAAAACATGATCAAATGATTAAAAAGGAAAATTATTTTTTACAAGTTTTGATAATTCTTGGAAAACAAGATAATAATAAAAAAAAGAGTTATGAAAGATTTTTGGAAAAGAAACTCGGAACAATGTTTTAATTGTTTTGTAATGATGATGAGGAGGATTAGGTGTAATTGAAATGGTAAATTATTAATAATGAATGTTGCAAGTATAAATGTGTTTGGTAAAGAGATTTTTCCTAAATAATATGATGATATGAGTTTGAAAAGAGAAATAAAATTGAAAAAAAGTCAAAGAAATTGAATGAAAGAATTTATTTGTAAAATTATTGAAACAATGTGAAATTGAACAAGGCTCAGTGGTCTAGGGGTATGATTCTCGCTTTGGGTGCGAGAGGTCCCGGGTTCAAATCCCGGCTGAGCCCATTATTTTTCGAAAAAGTAAAATATTTGAAATTGAAATTTGATTTCAAAAAACATGATCAAATGATTAAAAAAGGAAAATTATTTTTTACAAGTTTTGATAATTCTTGGAAAACAAGATAATAATAAAAAAAGAGTTATGAAAGATTTTTGGAAAAGAAACTCGGAACAATGTTTTAATTGTTTTGTAATGATGATGAGGAGGATTAGGTGTAATTGAAATGGTAAATTATTAATAATGAATGTTGCAAGTATAAATGTGTTTGGTAAAGAGATTTTTCCTAAATAATATGATGATATGAGTTTGAAAAGAGAAATAAAAATTGAAAAAAAGTCAAAGAAATTGAATGAAAGAATTTATTTGTAAAATTATTGAAACAATGTGAAATTGAACAAGGCTCAGTGGTCTAGGGGTATGATTCTCGCTTTGGGTGCGAGAGGTCCCGGGTTCAAATCCCGGCTGAGCCCATTATTTTTCGAAAAAGTAAAATATTTGAAATTGAAATTTGATTTCAAGAAAACATGATCAAATGATTAAAAAAGGAAAATTATTTTTTACAAGTTTTGATAATTCTTGGAAAACAAGATAATAATAAAAAAAGAGTTATGAAAGATTTTTGGAAAAGAAACTCGGAACAATGTTTTAATTGTTTTGTAATGATGATGAGGAGGATTAGGTGTAATTGAAATGGTAAATTATTAATAATGAATGTTGCAAGTATAAATGTGTTTGGTAAAGAGATTTTTCCTAAATAATATGATGATATGAGTTTGAAAAGAGAAATAAAAATTGAAAAAAAG
This sequence comes from Microvelia longipes, assembly GCA_018340805.1. Lineage (NCBI taxonomy): Eukaryota > Metazoa > Arthropoda > Insecta > Hemiptera > Veliidae > Microvelia > Microvelia longipes. The sequence goes on along the minus strand of JACMZG010001125.1, from coordinate 9,856 downwards.
TCAAAGAAATTGAATGAAAGAATTTATTTGTAAAATTATTGAAACAATGTGAAATTGAACAAGGCTCAGTGGTCTAGGGGTATGATTCTCGCTTTGGGTGCGAGAGGTCCCGGGTTCAAATCCCGGCTGAGCCCATTATTTTTCGAAAAAGTAAAATATTTGAAATTGAAATTTGATTTCAAGAAAACATGATCAAATGATTAAAAAAGGAAAATTATTTTTTACAAGTTTTGATAATTCTTGGAAAACAAGATAATAATAAAAAAAAGAGTTATGAAAGATTTTTGGAAAAGAAACTCGGAACAATGTTTTAATTGTTTTGTAATGATGATGAGGAGGATTAGGTGTAATTGAAATGGTAAATTATTAATAATGAATGTTGCAAGTATAAATGTGTTTGGTAAAGAGATTTTTCCTAAATAATATGATGATGAGTTTGAAAAGAGAAATAAAAATTGAAAAAAAGTCAAAGAAATTGAATGAAAGAATTTATTTGTAAAATTATTGAAACAATGTGAAATTGAACAAGGCTCAGTGGTCTAGGGGTATGATTCTCGCTTTGGGTGCGAGAGGTCCCGGGTTCAAATCCCGGCTGAGCCCATTATTTTTCGAAAAAGTAAAATATTTGAAATTGAAATTTGATTTCAAGAAAACATGATCAAATGATTAAAAAAGGAAAATTATTTTTTACAAGTTTTGATAATTCTTGGAAAACAAGATAATAATAAAAAAAGAGTTATGAAAGATTTTTGGAAAAGAAACTCGGAACAATGTTTTAATTGTTTTGTAATGATGATGAGGAGGATTAGGTGTAATTGAAATGGTAAATTATTAATAATGAATGTTGCAAGTATAAATGTGTTTGGTAAAGAGATTTTTCCTAAATAATATGATGATATGAGTTTGAAAAGAGAAATAAAAATTGAAAAAAAGTCAAAGAAATTGAATGAAAGAATTTATTTGTAAAATTATTGAAACAATGTGAAATTGAACAAGGCTCAGTGGTCTAGGGGTATGATTCTCGCTTTGGGTGCGAGAGGTCCCGGGTTCAAATCCCGGCTGAGCCCATTATTTTTCGAAAAAGTAAAATATTTGAAATTGAAATTTGATTTCAAGAAAACATGATCAAATGATTAAAAAAGGAAAATTATTTTTTACAAGTTTTGATAATTCTTGGAAAAAAGATAATAATAAAAAAAAGAGTTATGAAAGATTTTTGGAAAAGAAACTCGGAACAATGTTTTAATTTGTTTTGTAATGATGATGAGGAGGATTAGGTGTAATTGAAATGGTAAATTATTAATAATGAATGTTGCAAGTATAAATGTGTTTGGTAAAGAGATTTTTCCTAAATAATATGATGATATGAGTTTGAAAAGAGAAATAAAAATTGAAAAAAAGTCAAAGAAATTGAATGAAAGAATTTATTTGTAAAATTATTGAAACAATGTGAAATTGAACAAGGCTCAGTGGTCTAGGGGTATGATTCTCGCTTTGGGTGCGAGAGGTCCCGGGTTCAAATCCCGGCTGAGCCCATTATTTTTCGAAAAAGTAAAATATTTGAAATTGAAATTTGATTTCAAGAAAACATGATCAAATGATTAAAAAAGGAAAATTATTTTTTACAAGTTTTGATAATTCTTGGAAAACAAGATAATATAAAAAAAAGAGTTATGAAAGATTTTTGGAAAAGAAACTCGGAACAATGTTTTAATTGTTTTGTAATGATGATGAGGAGGATTAGGTGTAATTGAAATGGTAAATTATTAATAATGAATGTTGCAAGTATAAATGTGTTTGGTAAAGAGATTTTTCCTAAATAATATGATGATATGAGTTTGAAAAAGAAATAAAAATTGAAAAAAAGTCAAAGAAATTGAATGAAAGAATTTATTTGTAAAATTATTGAAACAATGTGAAATTGAACAAGGCTCAGTGGTCTAGGGGTATGATTCTCGCTTTGGGTGCGAGAGGTCCGGGTTCAAATCCCGGCTGAGCCCATTATTTTTCGAAAAAGTAAAATATTTGAAATTGAAATTTGATTTCAAGAAAACATGATCAAATGATTAAAAAAGGAAAATTATTTTTTACAAGTTTTGATAATTCTTGGAAAACAAGATAAATAAAAAAAAGAGTTATGAAAGATTTTTGGAAAAGAAACTCGGAACAATGTTTTAATTGTTTTGTAATGATGATGAGGAGGATTAGGTGTAATTGAAATGGTAAATTATTAATAATGAATGTTGCAAGTATAAATGTGTTTGGTAAAGAGATTTTTCCTAAATAATATGATGATATGAGTTTGAAAAGAGAAATAAAAATTGAAAAAAAGTCAAAGAAATTGAATGAAAGAATTTATTTGTAAAATTATTGAAACAATGTGAAATTGAACAAGGCTCAGTGGTCTAGGGGTATGATTCTCGCTTTGGGTGCGAGAGGTCCCGGGTTCAAATCCCGGCTGAGCCCATTATTTTTCGAAAAAGTAAAATATTTGAAATTGAAATTTGATTTCAAGAAAACATGATCAAATGATTAAAAAAGGAAAATTATTTTTTACAAGTTTTGATAATTCTTGGAAAACAAGATAATAATAAAAAAAAGAGTTATGAAAGATTTTTGGAAAAGAAACTCGGAACAATGTTTTAATTGTTTTGTAATGATGATGAGGAGGATTAGGTGTAATTGAAATGGTAAATTATTAATAATGAATGTTGCAAGTATAAATGTGTTTGGTAAAGAGATTTTTCCTAAATAATATGATGATATGAGTTTGAAAAGAGAAATAAAAATTGAAAAAAAGTCAAAGAAATTGAATGAAAGAATTTATTTGTAAAATTATTGAAACAATGTGAAATTGAACAAGGCTCAGTGGTCTAGGGGTATGATTCTCGCTTTGGGTGCGAGAGGTCCCGGGTTCAAATCCCGGCTGAGCCCATTATTTTTCGAAAAAGTAAAATATTTGAAATTGAAATTTGATTTCAAGAAAACATGATCAAATGATTAAAAAAGGAAAATTATTTTTTACAAGTTTTGATAATTCTTGGAAAACAAGATAATAATAAAAAAAAGAGTTATGAAAGATTTTTGGAAAAGAAACTCGGAACAATGTTTTAATTGTTTTGTAATGATGATGAGGAGGATTAGGTGTAATTGAAATGGTAAATTATTAATAATGAATGTTGCAAGTATAAATGTGTTTGGTAAAGAGATTTTTCCTAAAATATGATGATATGAGTTTGAAAGAGAAATAAAAATTGAAAAAAAGTCAAAGAAATTGAATGAAAGAATTTATTTGTAAAATTATTGAAACAATGTGAAATTGAACAAGGCTCAGTGGTCTAGGGGTATGATTCTCGCTTTGGGTGCGAGAGGTCCCGGGTTCAAATCCCGGCTGAGCCCATTATTTTTCGAAAAAGTAAAATATTTGAAATTGAAATTTGATTTCAAGAAAACATGATCAAATGATTAAAAAAGGAAATTATTTTTTTTACAAGTTTTGATAATTCTTGGAAAACAAGATAATAATAAAAAAAAGAGTTATGAAAGATTTTTGGAAAAGAAACTCGGAACAATGTTTTAATTGTTTTGTAATGATGATGAGGAGGATTAGGTGTAATTGAAATGGTAAATTATTAATAATGAATGTTGCAAGTATAAATGTGTTTGGTAAAGAGATTTTTCCTAAATAATATGATGATATGAGTTTGAAAAGAGAAATAAAAATTGAAAAAAAGTCAAAGAAATTGAATGAAAGAATTTATTTGTAAAATTATTGAAACAATGTGAAATTGAACAAGGCTCAGTGGTCTAGGGGTATGATTCTCGCTTGGGTGCGAGAGGTCCCGGGTTCAAATCCCGGCTGAGCCCATTATTTTTCGAAAAAGTAAAATATTTGAAATTGAAATTTGATTTCAAGAAAACATGATCAAATGATTAAAAAGGAAAATTATTTTTTACAAGTTTTGATAATTCTTGGAAAACAAGATAATAATAAAAAAAGAGTTATGAAAGATTTTTGGAAAAGAAACTCGGAACAATGTTTTAATTGTTTTGTAATGATGATGAGGAGGATTAGGTGTAATTGAAATGGTAAATTATTAATAATGAATGTGCAATAAATGTGTTGGTAAAGAGATTTTTCCTAAATAATATGATGATATGAGTTTGAAAAGAGAAATAAAAATTGAAAAAAAGTCAAAGAAATTGAATGAAAGAATTTATTTGTAAAATTATTGAAACAATGTGAAATTGAACAAGGCTCAGTGGTCTAGGGGTATGATTCTCGCTTTGGGTGCGAGAGGTCCCGGGTTCAAATCCCGGCTGAGCCCATTATTTTTCGAAAAAGTAAAATATTTGAAATTGAAATTTGATTTCAAGAAAACATGATCAAATGATTAAAAAAGGAAAATTATTTTTTACAAGTTTTGATAATTCTTGGAAAACAAGATAATAATAAAAAAAAGAGTTATGAAAGATTTTTGGAAAAGAAACTCGGAACAATGTTTTAATTGTTTTGTAATGATGATGAGGAGGATTAGGTGTAATTGAAATGGTAAATTATTAATAATGAATGTTGCAAGTATAAATGTGTTTGGTAAAGAGATTTTTCCTAAATAATATGATGATATGAGTTTGAAAAGAGAAATAAAAATTGAAAAAAAGTCAAAGAAATTGAATGAAAGAATTTATTTGTAAAATTATTGAAACAATGTGAAATTGAACAAGGCTCAGTGGTCTAGGGGTATGATTCTCGCTTTGGGTGCGAGAGGTCCCGGGTTCAAATCCCGGCTGAGCCCATTATTTTTCGAAAAAGTAAAATATTTGAAATTGAAATTTGATTTCAAGAAAACATGATCAAATGATTAAAAAAGGAAAATTATTTTTTACAAGTTTTGATAATTCTTGGAAAACAAGATAATAATAAAAAAAAGAGTTATGAAGATTTTTGGAAAAGAAACTCGGAACAATGTTTTAATTGTTTTGTAATGATGATGAGGAGGATTAGGTGTAATTGAAATGGTAAATTATTAATAATGAATGTTGCAAGTATAAATGTGTTTGGTAAAGAGATTTTTCCTAAATAATATGATGATATGAGTTTGAAAAGAGAAATAAAAATTGAAAAAAAGTCAAAGAAATTGAATGAAAGAATTTATTTGTAAAATTATTGAAACAATGTGAAATTGAACAAGGCTCAGTGGTCTAGGGGTATGATTCTCGCTTTGGGTGCGAGAGGTCCCGGGTTCAAATCCCGGCTGAGCCCATTATTTTTCGAAAAAGTAAAATATTTGAAATTGAAATTTGATTTCAAGAAAACATGATCAAATGATTAAAAAAGGAAAATTATTTTTTACAAGTTTTGATAATTCTTGGAAAACAAGATAATAATAAAAAAAAGAGTTATGAAAGATTTTTGGAAAAGAAACTCGGAACAATGTTTTAATTGTTTTGTAATGATGATGAGGAGGATTAGGTGTAATTGAAATGGTAAATTATTAATAATGAATGTTGCAAGTATAAATGTGTTTGGTAAAGAGATTTTTCCTAAATAATATGATGATATGAGTTTGAAAAGAGAAATAAAAATTGAAAAAAGTCAAAGAAATTGAATGAAAGAATTTATTTGTAAAATTATTGAAACAATGTGAAATTGAACAAGGCTCAGTGGTCTAGGGGTATGATTCTCGCTTTGGGTGCGAGAGGTCCCGGGTTCAAATCCCGGCTGAGCCCATTATTTTTCGAAAAAGTAAAATATTTGAAATTGAAATTTGATTTCAAGAAAACATGATCAAATGATTAAAAAAGGAAAATTATTTTTTACAAGTTTTGATAATTCTTGGAAAACAAGATAATAATAAAAAAAAGAGTTATGAAAGATTTTTGGAAAAGAAACTCGGAACAATGTTTTAATTGTTTTGTAATGATGATGAGGAGGATTAGGTGTAATTGAAATGGTAAATTATTAATAATGAATGTTGCAAGTATAAATGTGTTTGGTAAAGAGATTTTTCCTAAATAATATGATGATATGAGTTTGAAAAGAGAAATAAAAATTGAAAAAAAGTCAAAGAAATTGAATGAAAGAATTTATTTGTAAAATTATTGAAACAATGTGAAATTGAACAAGGCTCAGTGGTCTAGGGGTATGATTCTCGCTTTGGGTGCGAGAGGTCCCGGGTTCAAATCCCGGCTGAGCCCATTATTTTTCGAAAAAGTAAAATATTTGAAATTGAAATTTGATTTCAAGAAAACATGATCAAATGATTAAAAAAGGAAAATTATTTTTTACAAGTTTTGATAATTCTTGGAAAACAAGATAATAATAAAAAAAAGAGTTATGAAAGATTTTTGGAAAAGAAACTCGGAACAATGTTTTAATTGTTTGTAATGATGATGAGGAGGATTAGGTGTAATTGAAATGGTAAATTATTAATAATGAATGTTGCAAGTATAAATGTGTTTGGTAAAGAGATTTTTCCTAAATAATATGATGATATGAGTTTGAAAAGAGAAATAAAAATTGAAAAAAAGTCAAAGAAATTGAATGAAAGAATTTATTTGTAAAATTATTGAAACAATGTGAAATTGAACAAGGCTCAGTGGTCTAGGGGTATGATTCTCGCTTTGGGTGCGAGAGGTCCCGGGTTCAAATCCCGGCTGAGCCCATTATTTTTCGAAAAAGTAAAATATTTGAAATTGAAATTTGATTTCAAGAAAACATGATCAAATGATTAAAAAAGGAAAATTATTTTTTACAAGTTTTGATAATTCTTGGAAAACAAGATAATAATAAAAAAAAGAGTTATGAAAGATTTTTGGAAAAGAAACTCGGAACAATGTTTTAATTGTTTTGTAATGATGATGAGGAGGATTAGGTGTAATTGAAATGGTAAATTATTAATAATGAATGTTGCAAGTATAAATGTGTTTGGTAAGAGATTTTTCCTAAATAATATGATGATATGAGTTTGAAAAGAGAAATAAAAATTGAAAAAAAGTCAAAGAAATTGAATGAAAGAATTTATTTGTAAAATTATTGAAACAATGTGAAATTGAACAAGGCTCAGTGGTCTAGGGGTATGATTCTCGCTTTGGGTGCGAGAGGTCCCGGGTTCAAATCCCGGCTGAGCCCATTATTTTTCGAAAAAGTAAAATATTTGAAATTGAAATTTGATTTCAAGAAAACATGATCAAATGATTAAAAAAGGAAAATTATTTTTTACAAGTTTTGATAATTCTTGGAAACAAGATAATAATAAAAAAAAGAGTTATGAAAGATTTTTGGAAAAGAAACTCGGAACAATGTTTTAATTGTTTTGTAATGATGATGAGGAGGATTAGGTGTAATTGAAATGGTAAATTATTAATAATGAATGTTGCAAGTATAAATGTGTTTGGTAAAGAGATTTTTCCTAAATAATATGATGATATGAGTTTGAAAAGAGAAATAAAAATTGAAAAAAAGTCAAAGAAATTGAATGAAAGAATTTATTTGTAAAATTATTGAAACAATGTGAAATTGAACAAGGCTCAGTGGTCTAGGGGTATGATTCTCGCTTTGGGTGCGAGAGGTCCCGGGTTCAAATCCCGGCTGAGCCCATTATTTTTCGAAAAAGTAAAATATTTGAAATTGAAATTTGATTTCAAAAAAACATGATCAAATGATTAAAAAAGGAAAATTATTTTTTACAAGTTTTGATAATTCTTGGAAAACAAGATAATAATAAAAAAAAGAGTTATGAAAGATTTTTGGAAAAGAAACTCGGAACAATGTTTTAATTGTTTTGTAATGATGATGAGGAGGATTAGGTGTAATTGAAATGGTAAATTATTAATAATGAATGTTGCAAGTATAAATGTGTTTGGTAAAGAGATTTTTCCTAAATAATATGATGATATGAGTTTGAAAAGAGAAATAAAAATTGAAAAAAAGTCAAAGAAATTGAATGAAAGAATTTTTGTAAAATTATTGAAACAATGTGAAATTGAACAAGGCTCAGTGGTCTAGGGGTATGATTCTCGCTTTGGGTGCGAGAGGTCCCGGGTTCAAATCCCGGCTGAGCCCATTATTTTTCGAAAAAGTAAAATATTTGAAATTGAAATTTGATTTCAAAAACATGATCAAATGATTAAAAAAGGAAAATTATTTTTTACAAGTTTTGATAATTCTTGGAAAACAAGATAATAATAAAAAAAGAGTTATGAAAGATTTTTGGAAAAGAAACTCGGAACAATGTTTTAATTGTTTTGTAATGATGATGAGGAGGATTAGGTGTAATTGAAATGGTAAATTATTAATAATGAATGTTGCAAGTATAAATGTGTTTGGTAAAGAGATTTTTCCTAAATAATATGATGATATGAGTTTGAAAAGAGAAATAAAAATTGAAAAAAAGTCAAAGAAATTGAATGAAAGAATTTATTTGTAAAATTATTGAAACAATGTGAAATTGAACAAGGCTCAGTGGTCTAGGGGTATGATTCTCGCTTTGGGTGCGAGAGGTCCCGGGTTCAAATCCCGGCTGAGCCCATTATTTTTCGAAAAAGTAAAATATTTGAAATTGAAATTTGATTTCAAGAAAACATGATCAAATGATTAAAAAAGGAAAATTATTTTTTACAAGTTTTGATAATTCTTGGAAACAAGATAATAATAAAAAAAAGAGTTATGAAAGATTTTTGGAAAGAAAACTCGGAACAATGTTTTAATTGTTTTGTAATGATGATGAGGAGGATTAGGTGTAATTGAAATGGTAAATTATTAATAATGAATGTTGCAAGTATAAATGTGTTTGGTAAAGAGATTTTTCCTAAATAATATGATGATATGAGTTTGAAAAGAGAAATAAAAATTGAAAAAAAGTCAAAGAAATTGAATGAAAGAATTTATTTGTAAAATTATTGAAACAATGTGAAATTGAACAAGGCTCAGTGGTCTAGGGGTATGATTCTCGCTTTGGGTGCGAGAGGTCCCGGGTTCAAATCCCGGCTGAGCCCATTATTTTTCGAAAAAGTAAAATATTTGAAATTGAAATTTGATTTCAAAAAAACATGATCAAATGATTAAAAAAGGAAAATTATTTTTTACAAGTTTTGATAATTCTTGGAAAACAAGATAATAATAAAAAAAAGAGTTATGAAAGATTTTTGGAAAGAAACTCGGAACAATGTTTTAATTGTTTTGTAATGATGATGAGGAGGATTAGGTGTAATTGAAATGGTAAATTATTAATAATGAATGTTGCAAGTATAAATGTGTTTGGTAAAGAGATTTTTCCTAAATAATATGATGATATGAGTTTGAAAAGAGAAATAAAAATTGAAAAAAAGTCAAAGAAATTGAATGAAAGAATTTATTTGTAAAATTATTGAAACAATGTGAAATTGAACAAGGCTCAGTGGTCTAGGGTATGATTCTCGCTTTGGGTGCGAGAGGTCCCGGGTTCAAATCCCGGCTGAGCCCATTATTTTTCGAAAAAGTAAAATATTTGAAATTGAAATTTGATTTCAAGAAAACATGATCAAATGATTAAAAAGGAAAATTATTTTTTACAAGTTTTGATAATTCTTGGAAAACAAGATAATAATAAAAAAAAAAGAGTTATGAAAGATTTTTGGAAAAGAAACTCGGAACAATGTTTTAATTGTTTTGTAATGATGATGAGGAGGATTAGGTGTAATTGAAATGGTAAATTATAATAAATGAATGTTGCAAGTATAAATGTGTTTGGTAAGAGATTTTTCCTAAATAATATGATGATATGAGTTTGAAAAGAGAAATAAAAATTGAAAAAAAGTCAAAGAAATTGAATGAAAGAATTTATTGTAAAATTATTGAAACAATGTGAAATGACAA
>JACMZG010001124.1:0-12224 GCA_018340805.1 Microvelia longipes | reverse complement strand
GAAACACGAGAAAACTTTGGTTTTCTACTTTAGATTCGTTCCAGACATATTGCATAAGTTGTACTTTGTGTGATTTACTGTGGTTCTCTGATCGAAATCCAGTTATTAAAATAGTGATTTTCATGCTTATTTTGATCGTTTTAAACGCTTAAATACGCTTTAAACAATAACATTAGAGAAATAAGCGATTTCCATCAAGAATTGTAGATGCCATCGGCAGATTTGTTTCAATCTATTTCCTAACAATGTTCAGCAATAGAACAGTGTTATTTCATGCATTTTAGCGTGGGAAACACGAGAAAACTTTGGTTTTCTACTTTAGATTCGTTCCAGACATATTGCATAAGTTGTACTTTGTGTGATTTACTGTGTTCTCTGATCGAAATCCAGTTATTAAAATAGTGATTTTCATGCTTATTTTGATCATTTTAAGCGCTTAAATACGCTTTAAACAATAACATTAGAGAAATAAGCGATTTCCATCAAGAATTGTAGATGCCATCGGCAGATTTGTTTCAATCTATTTCCTAACAATATTCAGCAATAGAACAGTGTTATTTCATGCATTTTAGACGTGGAAACACGAGAAAACTTTGGTTTTCTACTTTAGATTCGTTCCAGACATATTGCATAAGTTGTACTTTTTGTGATTTACTGTGGTTCTCTGATCGAAATCCAGTTATTAAAATAGTGATTTTCATGCTTATTTTGATCGTTTTAAGCGCTTAAATACGCTTTAAACAATAACATTAGAGAAATAAGCGATTTCCATCAAGAATTGTAGATGCCATCGGCAGATTTGTTTCAATCTATTTCCTAACAATATTCAGCAATAGAACAGTGTTATTTCATGCATTTTAGACGTGGGAAACACGAGAAAACTTTGGTTTTCTACTTTAGATTCGTTCCAGACATATTGCATAAGTTGTACTTTGTGTGATTTACTGTGGTTCTCTGATCGAAATCCAGTTATTAAAATAGTGATTTTCATGCTTATTTTGATCATTTTAAGCGCTTAAATACGCTTTAAACAATAACATTAGAGAAATAAGCGATTTCCATCAAGAATTGTAGATGCCATCGGCAGATTTGTTTCAATCTATTTCCTAACAATATTCAGCAATAGAACAGTGTTATTTCATGCATTTTAGACGTGGAAAACACGAGAAAACTTTGGTTTTCTACTTTAGATTCGTTCCAGACATATTGCATAAGTTGTACTTTGTGTGATTTACTGTGGTTCTCTGATCGAAATCCAGTTATTAAAATAGTGATTTTCATGCTTATTTTGATCATTTTAAGCGCTTAAATACGCTTTAAACAATAACATTAGAGAAATAAGCGATTTCCATCAAGAATTGTAGATGCCATCGGCAGATTTGTTTCAATCTATTTCCTAACAATATTCAGCAATAGAACAGTGTTATTTCATGCATTTTAGAGTGGGAAAACACGAGAAAACTTTGGTTTTCTACTTTAGATTCGTTCCAGACATATTGCATAAGTTGTACTTTGTGTGATTTACTGTGGTTCTCTGATCGAAATCCAGTTATTAAAATAGTGATTTTCATGCTTATTTTGATCATTTTAAGCGCTTAAATACGCTTTAAACAATAACATTAGAGAAATAAGCGATTTCCATCAAAGAATTGTAGATGCCATCGGCAGATTTTGTTTCAATCTATTTCCTAACAATTCAGCAATAGAACAGTGTTATTTCATGCATTTTAGACGTGGGAAACACGAGAAAACTTTGGTTTTCTACTTTAGATTCGTTCCAGACATATTGCATAAGTTGTACTTTGTGTGATTTACTGTGGTTCTCTGATCGAAATCCAGTTATTAAAATAGTGATTTTCATGCTTATTTTGATCATTTTAAGCGCTTAAATACGCTTTAAACAATAACATTAGAGAAATAAGCGATTTCCATCAAGAATTGTAGATGCCATCGGCAGATTTGTTTCAATCTATTTCCTAACAATATTCAGCAATAGAACAGTGTTATTTCATGCATTTTAGACGTGGAAAACACGAGAAAACTTTGGTTTTCTACTTTAGATTCGTTCCAGACATATTGCATAAGTTGTACTTTGTGTGATTTACTGTGGTTCTCTGATCGAAATCCAGTTATTAAAATAGTGATTTTCATGCTATTTTGATCATTTTAAGCGCTTAAATACGCTTTAAACAATAACATTAGAGAAATAAGCGATTTCCATCAAGAATTGTAGATGCCATCGGCAGATTTGTTTCAATCTATTTCCTAACAATATTCAGCAATAGAAACAGTGTTATTTCATGCATTTTAGAGTGGAAAACACGAGAAAACTTTGGTTTTCTACTTTAGATTCGTTCCAGACATATTGCATAAGTTGTACTTTGTGTGATTTACTGTGGTTCTCTGATCGAAATCCAGTTATTAAAATAGTGATTTTCATGCTTATTTTGATCATTTTAAGCGCTTAAATACGCTTTAAACAATAACATTAGAGAAATAAGCGATTTCCATCAAGAATTGTAGACCATCGGCAGATTTGTTTCAATCTATTTCCTAACAATATTCAGCAATAGAACAGTGTTATTTCATGCATTTTAGACGTGGAAAACACGAGAAAACTTTGGTTTTCTACTTTAGATTCGTTCCAGACATATTGCATAAGTTGTACTTTGTGTGATTTACTGTGGTTCTCTGATCGAAATCCAGTTATTAAAATAGTGATTTTCATGCTTATTTTGATCATTTTAAGCGCTTAAATACGCTTTAAACAATAACATTAGAGAAATAAGCGATTTCCATCAAGAATTGTAGATGCCATCGGCAGATTTGTTTCAATCTATTTCCTAACAATTCAGCAATAGAACAGTGTATTTCATGCATTTTAGCGTGGAAAACACGAGAAAACTTTGGTTTTCTACTTTAGATTCGTTCCAGACATATTGCATAAGTTGTACTTTGTGTGATTTACTGTGGTTCTCTGATCGAAATCCAGTTATTAAAATAGTGATTTTCATGCTTATTTTGATCATTTTAAGCGCTTAAATACGCTTTAAACAATAACATTAGAGAAATAAGCGATTTCCATCAAGAATTGTAGATGCCATCGGCAGATTTGTTTCAATCTATTTCCTAACAATATTCAGCAATAGAACAGTGTTATTTCATGCATTTTAGACGTGGGAAACACGAGAAAACTTTGGTTTTCTACTTTAGATTCGTTCCAGACATTGCATAAGTTGTACTTTGTGTGATTTACTGTGGTTCTCTGATCGAAATCCAGTTATTAAAATAGTGATTTTCATGCTTATTTTGATCATTTTAAGCGCTTAATACGCTTTAAACAATAACATTAGAGAAATAAGCGATTTCCATCAAGAATTGTAGATGCCATCGGCAGATTTGTTTCAATCTATTTCCTAACAATATTCAGCAATAGAACAGTGTATTTCATGCATTTTAGACGTGGAAAACACGAGAAAACTTTGGTTTTCTACTTTAGATTCGTTCCAGACATATTGCATAAGTTGTACTTTGTGTGATTTACTGTGGTTCTCTGATCGAAATCCAGTTATTAAAATAGTGATTTTCATGCTTATTTTGATCATTTTAAGCGCTTAAATACGCTTTAAACAATAACATTAGAGAAATAAGCGATTTCCATCAAGAATTGTAGATGCCATCGGCAGATTTGTTTCAATCTATTTCCTAACAATATTCAGCAATAGAACAGTGTTATTTCATGCATTTTAGAGTGGGAAACACGAGAAAACTTTGGTTTTCTACTTTAGATTCGTTCCAGACATATTTGCATAAGTTGTACTTTGTGTGATTTACTGTGGTTCTCTGATCGAAATCCAGTTATTTAAAATAGTGATTTTCATGCTTATTTTGATTTTAAGCGCTTAAATACGCTTTAAACAATAACATTAGAGAAATAAGCGATTTCCATCAAGAATTGTAGATGCCATCGGCAGATTTGTTTCAATCTATTTCCTAACAATATTCAGCAATAGAACAGTGTTATTTCATGCATTTTAGACGTGGAAAACACGAGAAAACTTTGGTTTTCTACTTTAGATTCGTTCCAGACATATTGCATAAGTTGTACTTTGTGTGATTTACTGTGGTTCTCTGATCGAAATCCAGTTATTAAAATAGTGATTTTCATGCTTATTTTGATCATTTTAAGCGCTTAAATACGCTTTAAACAATAACATTAGAGAAATAAGCGATTTCCATCAAGAATTGTAGATGCCATCGGCAGATTTGTTTCAATCTATTTCCTAACAATATTCAGCAATAGAACAGTGTTATTTCATGCATTTTAGCGTGGAAAACACGAGAAAACTTTGGTTTTCTACTTTAGATTCGTTCCAGACATATTGCATAAGTTGTACTTTGTGTGATTTACTGTGGTTCTCTGATCGAAATCCAGTTATTAAAATAGTGATTTTCATGCTTATTTTGATCATTTTAAGCGCTTAAATACGCTTTAAACAATAACATTAGAGAAATAAGCGATTTCCATCAAGAATTGTAGATGCCATCGGCAGATTTGTTTCAATCTATTTCCTAACAATATTCAGCAATAGAACAGTGTTATTTCATGCATTTTAGACGTGGAAAACACGAGAAAACTTGGTTTTCTACTTTAGATTCGTTCCAGACATATTGCATAAGTTGTACTTTGTGTGATTTACTGGTTCTCTGATCGAAATCCAGTTATTAAAATAGTGATTTTCATGCTTATTTTGATCATTTTAAAGCGCTTAAATACGCTTTAAACAATAACATTAGAGAAATAAGCGATTTCCATCAAGAATTGTAGATGCCATCGGCAGATTTGTTTCAATCTATTTCCTAACAATATTCAGCAATAGAACAGTGTTATTTCATGCATTTTAGACGTGGAAAACACGAGAAAACTTTGGTTTTCTACTTTAGATTCGTTCCAGACATATTGCATAAGTTGTACTTTGTGTGATTTACTGTGGTTCTCTGATCGAAATCCAGTTATTAAAATAGTGATTTTCATGCTTATTTTGATCATTTTAAGCGCTTAAATACGCTTTAAACAATAACATTAGAGAAATAAGCGATTTCCATCAAGAATTGTAGATGCCATCGGCAGATTTGTTTCAATCTATTTCCTAACAATATCAGCAATAGAACAGTGTTATTTCATGCATTTTAGAGTGGGAAACACGAGAAAACTTTGGTTTTCTACTTTAGATTCGTTCCAGACATAACATAAGTTGTACTTTGTGTGATTTACTGTGGTTCTCTGATCGAAATCCAGTTATTAAAATAGTGATTTTCATGCTTATTTTGATCATTTTAAGCGCTTAAATACGCTTTAAACAATAACATTAGAGAAATAAGCGATTTCCATCAAGAATTGTAGAGCCATCGGCAGATTTGTTTCAATCTATTTCCTAACAATATTCAGCAATAGAACAGTGTTATTTCATGCATTTTAGAGTGGGAAACACGAGAAAACTTTGGTTTTCTACTTTAGATTCGTTCCAGACATATTGCATAAGTTGTACTTTGTGTGATTTACTGTGGTTCTCTGATCGAAATCCAGTTATTAAAATAGTGATTTTCATGCTTATTTTGATCATTTTAAGCGCTTAAATACGCTTTAAACAATAACATTAGAGAAATAAGCGATTTCCATCAAGAATTGTAGATGCCATCGGCAGATTTGTTTCAATCTATTTCCTAACAATATTCAGCAATAGAACAGTGTTATTTCATGCATTTTAGAGTGGAAAACACGAGAAAACTTTGGTTTTCTACTTTAGATTCGTTCCAGACATATTGCATAAGTTGTACTTTGTGTGATTTACTGTGGTTCTCTGATCGAAATCCAGTTATTAAAATAGTGATTTTCATGCTTTTTTGATCATTTTAAGCGCTTAAATACGCTTTAAACAATAACATTAGAGAAATAAGCGATTTCCATCAAGAATTGTAGAAGCCATCGGCAGATTTGTTTCAATCTATTTCCTAACAATATTCAGCAATAGAACAGTTATTCATGCATTTTAGCGTGGAAAACACGAGAAAACTTTGGTTTTCTACTTTAGATTCGTTCCAGACATATTGCATAAGTTGTACTTTGTGTGATTTACTGTGGTTCTCTGATCGAAATCCAGTTATTAAAATAGTGATTTTCATGCTTATTTTGATCATTTTAAGCGCTTAAATACGCTTTAAACAATAACATTAGAGAAATAAGCGATTTCCATCAAGAATTGTAGAAGCCATCGGCAGATTTGTTTCAATCTATTTCCTAACAATATTCAGCAATAGAACAGTGTTATTTCATGCATTTTAGAGTGGAAAACACGAGAAAACTTTGGTTTTCTACTTTAGATTCGTTCCAGACATATTGCATAAGTTGTACTTTGTGTGATTTACTGTGGTTCTCTGATCGAAATCCAGTTATTAAAATAGTGATTTTCATGCTTATTTTGATCATTTTAAACGCTTAAATACGCTTTAAACAATAACATTAGAGAAATAAGCGATTTCCATCAAGAATTGTAGATGCCATCGGCAGATTTGTTTCAATCTATTTCCTAACAATATTCAGCAATAGAACAGTGTTATTTCATGCATTTTAGAGTGGGAAACACGAGAAAACTTTGGTTTTCTACTTTAGATTCGTTCCAGACATATTGCATAAGTTGTACTTTGTGTGATTTACTGTGGTTCTCTGATCGAAATCCAGTTATTAAAATAGTGATTTTCATGCTTATTTTGATCATTTTAAAGCGCTTAAATACGCTTTAAACAATAACATTAGAGAAATAAGCGATTTCCATCAAGAATTGTAGAAGCCATCGGCAGATTTGTTTCAATCTATTTCCTAACAATGTTCAGCAATAGAACAGTGTTATTTCATGCATTTTAGAGTGGAAACACGAGAAACTTTGGTTTTCTACTTTAGATTCGTTCCAGACATATTGCATAAGTTGTACTTTGTGTGATTTACTGTGGTTCTCTGATCGAAATCCAGTTATTAAAATAGTGATTTTCATGCTTATTTTGATCATTTTAAGCGCTTAAATACGCTTTAAACAATAACATTAGAGAAATAAGCGATTTCCATCAAGAATTGTAGATGCCATCGGCAGATTTGTTTCAATCTATTTCCTAACAATGTTCAGCAATAGAACAGTGTTATTTCATGCATTTTAGCGTGGAAACACGAGAAAACTTTGGTTTTCTACTTTAGATTCGTTCCAGACATATTGCATAAGTTGTACTTTGTGTGATTTACTGTGGTTCTCTGATCGAAATCCAGTTATTAAAATAGTGATTTTCATGCTTATTTTGATCATTTTAAGCGCTTAAATACGCTTTAAACAATAACATTAGAGAAATAAGCGATTTCCATCAAGAATTGTAGAAGCCATCGGCAGATTTGTTTCAATCTATTTCCTAACAATTTCAGCAATAGAACAGTGTTATTTCATGCATTTTAGAGTGGAAACACGAGAAAACTTTGGTTTTCTACTTTAGATTCGTTCCAGACATATTGCATAAGTTGTACTTTGTGTGATTTACTGTGGTTCTCTGATCGAAATCCAGTTATTAAAATAGTGATTTTCATGCTTATTTTGATCATTTTAAGCGCTTAAATACGCTTTAAACAATAACATTAGAGAAATAAGCGATTTCCATCAAGAATTGTAGAAGCCATCGGCAGATTTGTTTCAATCTATTTCCTAACAATATTCAGCAATAGAACAGTGTTATTTCATGCATTTTAGCGTGGAAACACGAGAAAACTTTGGTTTTCTACTTTAGATTCGTTCCAGACATTGCATAAGTTGTACTTTGTGTGATTTACTGTGGTTCTCTGATCGAAATCCAGTTATTAAAATAGTGATTTTCATGCTTATTTTGATCATTTTAAGCGCTTAAATACGCTTTAAACAATAACATTAGAGAAATAAGCGATTTCCATCAAGAATTGTAGATGCCATCGGCAGATTTGTTTCAATCTATTTCCTAACAATATTCAGCAATAGAACAGTGTTATTTCATGCATTTTAGACGTGGGAAACACGAGAAAACTTTGGTTTTCTACTTTAGATTCGTTCCAGACATATTGCATAAGTTGTACTTTGTGTGATTTACTGGTTCTCTGATCGAAATCCAGTTATTAAAATAGTGATTTTCATGCTTATTTTGATCATTTTAAGCGCTTAAATACGCTTTAAACAATAACATTAGAGAAATAAGCGATTTCCATCAAGAATTGTAGATGCCATCGGCAGATTTGTTTCAATCTATTTCCTAACAATGTTCAGCAATAGAACAGTGTTATTTCATGCATTTTAGCGTGGGAAACACGAGAAAACTTTGGTTTTCTACTTTAGATTCGTTCCAGACATATTGCATAAGTTGTACTTTGTGTGATTTACTGTGGTTCTCTGATCGAAATCAGTTATTAAAATAGTGATTTTCATGCTTATTTTGATCATTTTAAGCGCTTAAATACGCTTTAAACAATAACATTAGAGAAATAAGCGATTTCCATCAAGAATTGTAGATGCCATCGGCAGATTTGTTTCAATCTATTTCCTAACAATTTCAGCAATAGAACAGTGTTATTTCATGCATTTTAGAGTGGGAAACACGAGAAAACTTTGGTTTTCTACTTTAGATTCGTTCCAGACATATTGCATAAGTTGTACTTTGTGTGATTTACTGTGGTTCTCTGATCGAAATCCAGTTATTAAAATAGTGATTTTCATGCTTATTTTGATCATTTTAAGCGCTTAAATACGCTTTAAACAATAACATTAGAGAAATAAGCGATTTCCATCAAGAATTGTAGAAGCCATCGGCAGATTGTTTCAATCTATTTCCTAACAATATTCAGCAATAGAACAGTGTTATTTCATGCATTTTAGACGTGGGAAACACGAGAAAACTTTGGTTTTCTACTTTAGATTCGTTCCAGACATATTGCATAAGTTGTACTTTGTGTGATTTACTGTGGTTCTCTGATCGAAATCCAGTTATTAAAATAGTGATTTTCATGCTTATTTTGATCATTTTAAGCGCTTAAATACGCTTTAAACAATAACATTAGAGAAATAAGCGATTTCCATCAAGAATTGTAGAAGCCATCGGCAGATTTGTTTCAATCTATTTCCTAACAATGTTCAGCAATAGAACAGTGTTATTTCATGCATTTTAGAGTGGAAACACGAGAAAACTTTGGTTTTCTACTTTAGATTCGTTCCAGACATATTGCATAAGTTGTACTTTGTGTGATTTACTGTGGTTCTCTGATCGAAATCCAGTTATTAAAATAGTGATTTTCATGCTTATTTTGATCATTTTAAACGCTTAAATACGCTTTAAACAATAACATTAGAGAAATAAGCGATTTCCATCAAGAATTGTAGAAGCCATCGGCAGATTTGTTTCAATCTATTTCCTAACAATATTCAGCAATAGAACAGTGTTATTTCATGCATTTTAGAGTGGAAACACGAGAAAACTTTGGTTTTCTACTTTAGATTCGTTCCAGACATATTGCATAAGTTGTACTTTGTGTGATTTACTGTGGTTCTCTGATCGAAATCCAGTTATTAAAATAGTGATTTTCATGCTTATTTTGATCATTTTAAGCGCTTAAATACGCTTTAAACAATAACATTAGAGAAATAAGCGATTTCCATCAAGAATTGTAGAAGCCATCGGCAGATTTGTTTCAATCTATTTCCTAACAATATTCAGCAATAGAACAGTGTTATTTCATGCATTTTAGACGTGGAAACACGAGAAAACTTTGGTTTTCTACTTTAGATTCGTTCCAGACATATTGCATAAGTTGTACTTTGTGTGATTTACTGTGGTTCTCTGATCGAAATCCAGTTATTAAAATAGTGATTTTCATGCTTATTTTGATCATTTTAAGCGCTTAAATACGCTTTAAACAATAACATTAGAGAAATAAGCGATTTCCATCAAGAATTGTAGATGCCATCGGCAGATTTTTCAATCTATTTCCTAACAATATTCAGCAATAGAACAGTGTTATTTCATGCATTTTAGAGTGGGAAACACGAGAAAACTTTGGTTTTCTACTTTAGATTCGTTCCAGACATATTGCATAAGTTGTACTTTGTGTGATTTACTGTGGTTCTCTGATCGAAATCCAGTTATTAAAATAGTGATTTTCATGCTTATTTTGATCATTTTAAGCGCTTAAATACGCTTTAAACAATAACATTAGAGAAATAAGCGATTTCCATCAAGAATTGTAGATGCCATCGGCAGATTTGTTTCAATCTATTTCCTAACAATGTTCAGCAATAGAACAGTGTTATTTCATGCATTTTAGAGTGGGAAACACGAGAAAACTTTGGTTTTCTACTTTAGATTCGTTCCAGACATATTACATAAGTTGTACTTTGTGTGATTTACTGTGGTTCTCTGATCGAAATCCAGTTATTAAAATAGTGATTTTCATGCTTATTTTGATCATTTTAAGCGCTTAAATACGCTTTAAACAATAACATTAGAGAAATAAGCGATTTCCATCAAGAATTGTAGAAGCCATCGGCAGATTTGTTTCAATCTATTTCCTAACAATATTCAGCAATAGAACAGTGTTATTTCATGCATTTTAGACGTGGAAAACACGAGAAAACTTTGGTTTTCTACTTTAGATTCGTTCCAGACATATTGCATAAGTTGTACTTTGTGTGATTTACTGTGGTTCTCTGATCGAAATCCAGTTATTAAAATAGTGATTTTCATGCTTATTTTGATCATTTTAAAGCGCTTAAATACGCTTTAAACAATAACATTAGAGAAATAAGCGATTTCCATCAAGAATTGTAGATGCCATCGGCAGATTTGTTTCAATCTATTTCCTAACAATATTCAGCAATAGAACAGTGTTATTTCATGCATTTTAGACGTGGAAAACACGAGAAAACTTTGGTTTTCTACTTTAGATTCGTTCCAGACATATTGCATAAGTTGTACTTTGTGTGATTTACTGTGGTTCTCTGATCGAAATCCAGTTATTAAAATAGTGATTTTCATGCTTATTTTGATCATTTTAAGCGCTTAAATACGCTTTAAACAATAACATTAGAGAAATAAGCGATTTCCATCAAGAATTGTAGATGCCATCGGCAGATTTGTTTCAATCTATTTCCTAACAATATTCAGCAATAGAACAGTGTTATTTCATGCATTTTAGAGTGGGAAACACGAGAAAACTTTGGTTTTCTACTTTAGATTCGTTCCAGACATATTACATAAGTTGTACTTTGTGTGATTTACTGTGGTTCTCTGATCGAAATCCAGTTATTAAAATAGTGATTTTCATGCTTATTTTGATCATTTTAAGCGCTTAAATACGCTTTAAACAATAACATTAGAGAAATAAGCGATTTCCATCAAGAATTGTAGATGCCATCGGCAGATTTGTTTCAATCTATTTCCTAACAATATTCAGCAATAGAACAGTGTTATTTCATGCATTTTAGACGTGGGAAACACGAGAAAACTTTGGTTTTCTACTTTAG
The DNA here is from genome assembly GCA_018340805.1 of Microvelia longipes. NCBI lineage: Eukaryota > Metazoa > Arthropoda > Insecta > Hemiptera > Veliidae > Microvelia > Microvelia longipes. The sequence continues at coordinate 651 of JACMZG010001124.1, read as the reverse complement.
ATTCGTTCCAGACATATTGCATAAGTTGTACTTGTGTGTGATTTACTGTGGTTCTCTGATCGAAATCCAGTTATTAAAATAGTGATTTTCATGCTTATTTTGATCATTTTAAACGCTTAAATACGCTTTAAACAATAACATTAGAGAAATAAGCGATTTCCATCAAGAATTGTAGATGCCATCGGCAGATTTGTTTCAATCTATTTCCTAACAATATTCAGCATAGAACAGTGTTATTTCATGCATTTTAGACGTGGGAAACACGAGAAAACTTTGGTTTTCTACTTTAGATTCGTTCCAGACATATTGCATAAGTTGTACTTTGTGTGATTTACTGTGGTTCTCTGATCGAAATCCAGTTATTAAAATAGTGATTTTCATGCTTATTTTTGATCATTTTAAACGCTTAAATACGCTTTAAACAATAACATTAGAGAAATAGCGAATTTCCATCAAGAATTGTAGCCATCGGCAGATTTGTTTCAATCTATTTCCTAACAATATTCAGCATAGAACAGTGTTATTTCATGCATTTTAGACGTGGAAAACACGAGAAAACTTTGGTTTTCTACTTTAGATTCGTTCCAGACATATTGCATAAGTTGTACTTTGTGTGATTTACTGTGGTTCTCTGATGAAATCCACGTTATT
>JACMZG010001123.1:0-12244 GCA_018340805.1 Microvelia longipes | reverse complement strand
AAGTAAATACATGTATCATATTATATTAACAATCACTATTGTTGGTAGAAAAGAAAAGATAGGAGGAGAAAGATGTAACCAATAATCTGAGAATCGATAATATATAATATAAAGTAAAGAAAATAATAATTGTTAACTTTTTATGAAACGATTTGATAGAATTGCAACGCTTATAGAGTAAAGTTAAAATCGAGACCGTAAAAGTTATTGATGTTCAATTGAAATTCTAATTTTTCATATAAAATTATATGAAATATGAAATATTTTTATTTCTTTATGAAAAATATGATAGAAATAATGAGAAAAACATTAATAAATAAAGTTTGAAAAAATTAAATATTTTTTCAAAAAATCGCTGGAAAGGTGGAATCGAACCACTTCGGTGTCAACCGACTACAGGTTTGAAGCCTGCACCCCGGACCACCGAGGATCATCCCAGCAATTTTCAAATAAGAATTTTTCTACTAAAACTGCCAACACTTTTCCAATTTCTTTATCGAGTAAAAATTCTAATTTTCTGAAATTTTAAGTAAATACATGTATCATATTATATTAACAATCACTATTGTTGGTAGAAAAGAAAAGATAGGAGGAGAAAGATGTAACCAATAATCTGAGAATCGATAATATATAATATAAAGTAAAGAAAATAATAATTGTTAACTTTTTATGAAACGATTTGATAGAATTGCAACGCTTATAGAGTAAAGTTAAAATCGAGACCGTAAAAGTTATTGATGTTCAATTGAAATTCTAATTTTCATATAAAATTATATGAAATATGAAATATTTTTATTTCTTTATGAAAAATATGATAGAAATAATGAGAAAAACATTAATAAATAAAGTTTGAAAAAATTAAATATTTTTTCAAAAAATCGCTGGAAAGGTGGAATCGAACCACTTCGGTGTCAACCGACTACAGGTTTGAAGCCTGCACCCCGGACCACCGAGGATCATCCCAGCAATTTTCAAATAAGAATTTTTCTACTAAAACTGCCAACACTTTTCCAATTTCTTTATCGAGTAAAAATTCTAATTTTCTGAAATTTTAAGTAAATACATGTATCATATTATATTAACAATCACTATTGTTGGTAGAAAAGAAAAGATAGGAGGAGAAAGATGTAACCAATAATCTGAGAATCGATAATATATAATATAAAGTAAAGAAAATAATAATTGTTAACTTTTTATGAAACGATTTGATAGAATTGCAACGCTTATAGAGTAAAGTTAAAATCGAGACCGTAAAAGTTATTGATGTTCAATTGAAATTCTAATTTTTCATATAAAATTATATGAAATATGAAATATTTTTATTTCTTTATGAAAAATATGATAGAAATAATGAGAAAAACATTAATAAATAAAGTTTGAAAAAATTAAATATTTTTTCAAAAAATCGCTGGAAAGGTGGAATCGAACCACTTCGGTGTCAACCGACTACAGGTTTGAAGCCTGCACCCCGGACCACCGAGGATCATCCCAGCAATTTTCAAATAAGAATTTTTCTACTAAAACTGCCAACACTTTTCCAATTTCTTTATCGAGTAAAAATTCTAATTTTCTGAAATTTTAAGTAAATACATGTATCATATTATATTAACAATCACTATTGTTGGTAGAAAAGAAAAGATAGGAGGAGAAAAGATGTAACCAATAATCTGAGAATCGATAATATATAATATAAAGTAAAGAAAATAATAATTGTTAACTTTTTATGAAACGATTTGATAGAATTGCAACGCTTATAGAGTAAAGTTAAAATCGAGACCGTAAAAGTTATTGATGTTCAATTGAAATTCTAATTTTTCATATAAAATTATATGAAATATGAAATATTTTTATTTCTTTATGAAAAATATGATAGAAATAATGAGAAAAACATTAATAAATAAAGTTTGAAAAAATTAAATATTTTTTCAAAAAATCGCTGGAAAGGTGGAATCGAACCACTTCGGTGTCAACCGACTACAGGTTTGAAGCCTGCACCCCGGACCACCGAGGATCATCCCAGCAATTTTCAAATAAGAATTTTTCTACTAAAACTGCCAACACTTTTCCAATTTCTTTATCGAGTAAAAATTCTAATTTTCTGAAATTTTAAGTAAATACATGTATCATATTATATTAACAATCACTATTGTTGGTAGAAAAGAAAAGATAGGAGGAGAAAGATGTAACCAATAATCTGAGAATCGATAATATATAATATAAAGTAAAGAAAATAATAATTGTTAACTTTTTATGAAACGATTTGATAGAATTGCAACGCTTATAGAGTAAAGTTAAAATCGAGACCGTAAAAGTTATTGATGTTCAATTGAAATTTAATTTTTCATATAAAATTATATGAAATATGAAATATTTTTATTTCTTTATGAAAAATATGATAGAAATAATGAGAAAAACATTAATAAATAAAGTTTGAAAAAATTAAATATTTTTTCAAAAAATCGCTGGAAAGGTGGAATCGAACCACTTCGGTGTCAACCGACTACAGGTTTGAAGCCTGCACCCCGGACCACCGAGGATCATCCCAGCAATTTTCAAATAAGAATTTTTCTACTAAAACTGCCAACACTTTTCCAATTTCTTTATCGAGTAAAAATTCTAATTTTCTGAAATTTTAAGTAAATACATGTATCATATTATATTAACAATCACTATTGTTGGTAGAAAAGAAAAGATAGGAGGAGAAAGATGTAACCAATAATCTGAGAATCGATAATATATAATATAAAGTAAAGAAAATAATAATTGTTAACTTTTTATGAAACGATTTGATAGAATTGCAACGCTTATAGAGTAAAGTTAAAATCGAGACCGTAAAAGTTATTGATGTTCAATTGAAATTCTAATTTTTCATATAAAATTATATGAAAATATGAAATATTTTTATTTCTTTATGAAAAATATGATAGAAATAATGAGAAAAACATTAATAAATAAAGTTTGAAAAAATTAAATATTTTTTCAAAAAATCGCTGGAAAGGTGGAATCGAACCACTTCGGTGTCAACCGACTACAGGTTTGAAGCCTGCACCCCGGACCACCGAGGATCATCCCAGCAATTTTCAAATAAGAATTTTTCTACTAAAACTGCCAACACTTTTCCAATTTCTTTATCGAGTAAAAATTCTAATTTTCTGAAATTTTAAGTAAATACATGTATCATATTATATTAACAATCACTATTGTTGGTAGAAAAGAAAAGATAGGAGGAGAAAGATGTAACCAATAATCTGAGAATCGATAATATATAATATAAAGTAAAGAAAATAATAATTGTTAACTTTTTATGAAACGATTTGATAGAATTGCAACGCTTATAGAGTAAAGTTAAAATCGAGACCGTAAAAGTTATTGATGTTCAATTGAAATTCTAATTTTTCATATAAAATTATATGAAATATGAAATATTTTTATTTCTTTATGAAAAATATGATAGAAATAATGAGAAAAACATTAATAAATAAAGTTTGAAAAAATTAAATATTTTTTCAAAAAATCGCTGGAAAGGTGGAATCGAACCACTTCGGTGTCAACCGACTACAGGTTTGAAGCCTGCACCCCGGACCACCGAGGATCATCCCAGCAATTTTCAAATAAGAATTTTTCTACTAAAACTGCCAACACTTTTCCAATTTCTTTATCGAGTAAAAATTCTAATTTTCTGAAATTTTAAGTAAATACATGTATCATATTATATTAACAATCACTATTGTTGGTAGAAAAGAAAAGATAGGAGGAGAAAGATGTAACCAATAATCTGAGAATCGATAATATATAATATAAAGTAAAGAAAATAATAATTGTTAACCCGATTTGATAGAATTGCAACGCTTATAGAGTAAAGTTAAAATCGAGACCGTAAAAGTTATTGATGTTCAATTGAAATTCTAATTTTTCATATAAAATTATATGAAATATGAAATATTTTTATTTCTTTATGAAAAATATGATAGAAATAATGAGAAAAACATTAATAAATAAAGTTTGAAAAAATTAAATATTTTTTCAAAAAATCGCTGGAAAGGTGGAATCGAACCACTTCGGTGTCAACCGACTACAGGTTTGAAGCCTGCACCCCGGACCACCGAGGATCATCCCAGCAATTTTCAAATAAGAATTTTTCTACTAAAACTGCCAACACTTTTCCAATTTCTTTATCGAGTAAAAATTCTAATTTTCTGAAATTTTAAGTAAATACATGTATCATATTATATTAACAATCACTATTGTTGGTAGAAAAGAAAAGATAGGAGGAGAAAGATGTAACCAATAATCTGAGAATCGATAATATATAATATAAAGTAAAGAAAATAATAATTGTTAACTTTTTATGAAACGATTTGATAGAATTGCAACGCTTATAGAGTAAAGTTAAAATCGAGACCGTAAAAGTTATTGATGTTCAATTGAAATTCTAATTTTTCATATAAAATTATATGAAATATGAAATATTTTATTTCTTTATGAAAAATATGATAGATAATGAGAAAAACATTAAAATAAAGTTTGAAAAAATTAAATATTTTTTCAAAAAATCGCTGGAAAGGTGGAATCGAACCACTTCGGTGTCAACCGACTACAGGTTTGAAGCCTGCACCCCGGACCACCGAGGATCATCCCAGCAATTTTCAAATAAGAATTTTTCTACTAAAACTGCCAACACTTTTCCAATTTCTTTATCGAGTAAAAATTCTAATTTTCTGAAATTTTAAGTAAATACATGTATCATATTATATTAACAATCACTATTGTTGGTAGAAAGAAAAGATAGGAGGAGAAAGATGTAACCAATAATCTGAGAATCGATAATATATAATATAAAGTAAAGAAAATAATAATTGTTAACTTTTTATGAAACGATTTGATAGAATTGCAACGCTTATAGAGTAAAGTTAAAATCGAGACCGTAAAAGTTATTGATGTTCAATTGAAATTCTAATTTTTCATATAAAATTATATGAAATATGAAATATTTTTATTTCTTTATGAAAAATATGATAGAAATAATGAGAAAAACATTAATAAATAAAGTTTGAAAAAATTAAATATTTTTTCAAAAAATCGCTGGAAAGGTGGAATCGAACCACTTCGGTGTCAACCGACTACAGGTTTGAAGCCTGCACCCCGGACCACCGAGGATCATCCCAGCAATTTTCAAATAAGAATTTTTCTACTAAAACTGCCAACACTTTTCCAATTTCTTTATCGAGTAAAAATTCTAATTTTCTGAAATTTTAAGTAAATACATGTATCATATTATATTAACAATCACTATTGTTGGTAGAAAAGAAAAGATAGGAGGAGAAAGATGTAACCAATAATCTGAGAATCGATAATATATAATATAAAGTAAAGAAAAAATAATTGTTAACTTTTTATGAAACGATTTGATAGAATTGCAACGCTTATAGAGTAAAGTTAAAATCGAGACCGTAAAAGTTATTGATGTTCAATTGAAATTCTAATTTTTCATATAAAATTATATGAAATATGAAATATTTTTATTTCTTTATGAAAAATATGATAGAAATAATGAGAAAAACATTAATAAATAAAGTTTGAAAAAATTAAATATTTTTTCAAAAAATCGCTGGAAAGGTGGAATCGAACCACTTCGGTGTCAACCGACTACAGGTTTGAAGCCTGCACCCCGGACCACCGAGGATCATCCCAGCAATTTTCAAATAAGAATTTTTCTACTAAAACTGCCAACACTTTTCCAATTTCTTTATCGAGTAAAAATTCTAATTTTCTGAAATTTTAAGTAAATACATGTATCATATTATATTAACAATCACTATTGTTGGTAGAAAAGAAAAGATAGGAGGAGAAAGATGTAACCAATAATCTGAGAATCGATAATATATAATATAAAGTAAAGAAAATAATAATTGTTAACTTTTTATGAAACGATTTGATAGAATTGCAACGCTTATAGAGTAAAGTTAAAATCGAGACCGTAAAAGTTATTGATGTTCAATTGAAATTCTAATTTTTCATATAAAATTATATGAAATATGAAAATTTTTATTTCTTTATGAAAAATATGATAGAAATAATGAGAAAAACATTAATAAATAAAGTTTGAAAAAATTAAATATTTTTTCAAAAAATCGCTGGAAAGGTGGAATCGAACCACTTCGGTGTCAACCGACTACAGGTTTGAAGCCTGCACCCCGGACCACCGAGGATCATCCCAGCAATTTTCAAATAAGAATTTTTCTACTAAAACTGCCAACACTTTTCCAATTTCTTTATCGAGTAAAAATTCTAATTTTCTGAAATTTTAAGTAAATACATGTATCATATTATATTAACAATCACTATTGTTGGTAGAAAAGAAAAGATAGGAGGAGAAAGATGTAACCAATAATCTGAGAATCGATAATATATAATATAAAGTAAAGAAAATAATAATTGTTAACTTTTATGAAACGATTTGATAGAATTGCAACGCTTATAGAGTAAAGTTAAAATCGAGACCGTAAAAGTTATTGATGTTCAATTGAAATTCTAATTTTTCATATAAAATTATATGAAATATGAAATATTTTTATTTCTTTATGAAAAATATGATAGAAATAATGAGAAAAACATTAATAAATAAAGTTTGAAAAAATTAAATATTTTTTCAAAAAATCGCTGGAAAGGTGGAATCGAACCACTTCGGTGTCAACCGACTACAGGTTTGAAGCCTGCACCCCGGACCACCGAGGATCATCCCAGCAATTTTCAAATAAGAATTTTTCTACTAAAACTGCCAACACTTTTCCAATTTCTTTATCGAGTAAAAATTCTAATTTTCTGAAATTTTAAGTAAATACATGTATCATATTATATTAACAATCACTATTGTTGGTAGAAAAGAAAAGATAGGAGGAGAAAGATGTAACCAATAATCTGAGAATCGATAATATATAATATAAAGTAAAGAAAATAATAATTGTTAACTTTTTATGAAACGATTTGATAGAATTGCAACGCTTATAGAGTAAAGTTAAAATCGAGACCGTAAAAGTTATTGATGTTCAATTGAAATTCTAATTTTTCATATAAAATTATATGAAATATGAAATATTTTTATTTCTTTATGAAAAATATGATAGAAATAATGAGAAAAACATTAATAAATAAAGTTTGAAAAAATTAAATATTTTTTCAAAAAATCGCTGGAAAGGTGGAATCGAACCACTTCGGTGTCAACCGACTACAGGTTTGAAGCCTGCACCCGGACCACCGAGGATCATCCCAGCAATTTTCAAATAAGAATTTTTCTACTAAAACTGCCAACACTTTTCCAATTTCTTTATCGAGTAAAAATTCTAATTTTCTGAAATTTTAAGTAAATACATGTATCATTTATATTAACAATCACTATTGTTGGTAGAAAAGAAAAGATAGGAGGAGAAAGATGTAACCAATAATCTGAGAATCGATAAATATATAATATAAAGTAAAGAAAATAATAATTGTTAACTTTTTATGAAACGATTTGATAGAATTGCAACGCTTATAGAGTAAAGTTAAAATCGAGACCGTAAAAGTTATTGATGTTCAATTGAAATTCTAATTTTTCATATAAAATTATATGAAATATGAAATATTTTTATTTCTTTATGAAAAATATGATAGAAATAATGAGAAAAACATTAATAAATAAAGTTTGAAAAAATTAAATATTTTTTCAAAAAATCGCTGGAAAGGTGGAATCGAACCACTTCGGTGTCAACCGACTACAGGTTTGAAGCCTGCACCCCGGACCACCGAGGATCATCCCAGCAATTTTCAAATAAGAATTTTTCTACTAAAACTGCCAACACTTTTCCAATTTCTTTATCGAGTAAAAATTCTAATTTTCTGAAATTTTAAGTAAATACATGTATCATATTATATTAACAATCACTATTGTTGGTAGAAAAGAAAAGATAGGAGGAGAAAGATGTAACCAATAATCTGAGAATCGATAATATATAATAAAGTAAAGAAAATAATAATTGTTAACTTTTTATGAAACGATTTGATAGAATTGCAACGCTTATAGAGTAAAGTTAAAATCGAGACCGTAAAAGTTATTGATGTTCAATTGAAATTCTAATTTTTCATATAAAATTATATGAAATATGAAATATTTTTATTTCTTTATGAAAAATATGATAGAAATAATGAGAAAAACATTAATAAATAAAGTTTGAAAAAATTAAATATTTTTTCAAAAAATCGCTGGAAAGGTGGAATCGAACCACTTCGGTCAACCGACTACAGGTTTGAAGCCTGCACCCCGGACCACCGAGGATCATCCCAGCAATTTTCAAATAAGAATTTTTCTACTAAAACTGCCAACACTTTTCCAATTTCTTTATCGAGTAAAAATTCTAATTTTCTGAAATTTTAAGTAAATACATGTATCATATTATATTAACAATCACTATTGTTGGTAGAAAAGAAAAGATAGGAGGAGAAAGATGTAACCAATAATCTGAGAATCGATAATATATAATATAAAGTAAAGAAAATAATAATTGTTAACTTTTTATGAAACGATTTGATAGAATTGCAACGCTTATAGAGTAAAGTTAAAATCGAGACCGTAAAAGTTATTGATGTTCAATTGAAATTCTAATTTTTCATATAAAATTTATGAAATATGAAATATTTTTATTTCTTTATGAAAAATATGATAGAAATAATGAGAAAAACATTAATAAATAAAGTTTGAAAAAATTAAATATTTTTTCAAAAAATCGCTGGAAAGGTGGAATCGAACCACTTCGGTGTCAACCGACTACAGGTTTGAAGCCTGCACCCCGGACCACCGAGGATCATCCCAGCAATTTTCAAATAAGAATTTTTCTACTAAAACTGCCAACACTTTTCCAATTTCTTTATCGAGTAAAAATTCTAATTTTCTGAAATTTTAAGTAAATACATGTATCATATTATATTAACAATCACTATTGTTGGTAGAAAAGAAAAGATAGGAGGAGAAAGATGTAACCAATAATCTGAGAATCGATAATATATAATATAAAGTAAAGAAAATAATAATTGTTAACTTTTTATGAAACGATTTGATAGAATTGCAACGCTTATAGAGTAAAGTTAAAATCGAGACCGTAAAAGTTATTGATGTTCAATTGAAATTCTAATTTTTCATATAAAATTATATGAAATATGAAATATTTTTATTTCTTTATGAAAAATATGATAGAAATAATGAGAAAAACATTAATAAATAAAGTTTGAAAAAATTAAATATTTTTTCAAAAAATCGCTGGAAAGGTGGAATCGAACCACTTCGGTGTCAACCGACTACAGGTTTGAAGCCTGCACCCCGGACCACCGAGGATCATCCCAGCAATTTTCAAATAAGAATTTTTCTACTAAAACTGCCAACACTTTTCCAATTTCTTTATCGAGTAAAAATTCTAATTTTCTGAAATTTTAAGTAAATACATGTATCATATTATATTAACAATCACTATTGTTGGTAGAAAAGAAAAGATAGGAGGAGAAAGATGTAACCAATAATCTGAGAATCGATAATATATAATATAAAGTAAAGAAAATAATAATTGTTAACTTTTTATGAAACGATTGATAGAATTGCAACGCTTATAGAGTAAAGTTAAAATCGAGACCGTAAAAGTTATTGATGTTCAATTGAAATTCTAATTTTTCATATAAAATTATATGAAATATGAAATATTTTTATTTCTTTATGAAAAATATGATAGAAATAATGAGAAAAACATTAATAAATAAAGTTTGAAAAAATTAAATATTTTTTCAAAAAATCGCTGGAAAGGTGGAATCGAACCACTTCGGTGTCAACCGACTACAGGTTTGAAGCCTGCACCCCGGACCACCGAGGATCATCCCAGCAATTTTCAAATAAGAATTTTTCTACTAAAACTGCCAACACTTTTCCAATTTCTTTATCGAGTAAAAATTCTAATTTTCTGAAATTTTAAGTAAATACATGTATCATATTATATTAACAATCACTATTGTTGGTAGAAAAGAAAAGATAGGAGGAGAAAGATGTAACCAATAATCTGAGAATCGATAATATATAATATAAAGTAAAGAAAATAATAATTGTTAACTTTTTATGAAACGATTTGATAGAATTGCAACGCTTATAGAGTAAAGTTAAAATCGAGACCGTAAAAGTTATTGATGTTCAATTGAAATTCTAATTTTTCATATAAAATTATATGAAATATGAAATATTTTTATTTCTTTATGAAAAATATGATAGAAATAATGAGAAAAACATTAATAAATAAAGTTTGAAAAAATTAAATTTTTTCAAAAAATCGCTGGAAAGGTGGAATCGAACCACTTCGGTGTCAACCGACTACAGGTTTGAAGCCTGCACCCCGGACCACCGAGGATCATCCCAGCAATTTTCAAATAAGAATTTTTCTACTAAAACTGCCAACACTTTTCCAATTTCTTTATCGAGTAAAAATTCTAATTTTCTGAAATTTTAAGTAAATACATGTATCATATTATATTAACAATCACTATTGTTGGTAGAAAAGAAAAGATAGGAGGAGAAAGATGTAACCAATAATCTGAGAATCGATAATATATAATATAAAGTAAAGAAAATAATAATTGTTAACTTTTTATGAAACGATTTGATAGAATTGCAACGCTTATAGAGTAAAGTTAAAATCGAGACCGTAAAAGTTATTGATGTTCAATTGAAATTCTAATTTTTCATATAAAATTATATGAAATATGAAATATTTTTATTTCTTTATGAAAAATATGATAGAAATAATGAGAAAAACATTAATAAATAAAGTTTGAAAAAATTAATATTTTTTTCAAAAAATCGCTGGAAAGGTGGAATCGAACCACTTCGGTGTCAACCGACTACAGGTTTGAAGCCTGCACCCCGGACCACCGAGGATCATCCCAGCAATTTTCAAATAAGAATTTTTCTACTAAAACTGCCAACACTTTTCCAATTTCTTTATCGAGTAAAAATTCTAATTTTCTGAAATTTTAAGTAAATACATGTATCATATTATATTAACAATCACTATTGTTGGTAGAAAAGAAAAGATAGGAGGAGAAAGATGTAACCAATAATCTGAGAATCGATATATAATATATAAAGTAAAGAAAATAATAATTGTTAACTTTTTATGAAACGATTTGATAGAATTGCAACGCTTATAGAGTAAAGTTAAAATCGAGACCGTAAAAGTTATTGATGTTCAATTGAAATTCTAATTTTTCATATAAAATTATATGAAATATGAAATATTTTTATTTCTTTATGAAAAATATGATAGAAATAATGAGAAAAACATTAATAAATAAAGTTTGAAAAAATTAAATATTTTTTCAAAAAATCGCTGGAAAGGTGGAATCGAACCACTTCGGTGTCAACCGACTACAGGTTTGAAGCCTGCACCCCGGACCACCGAGGATCATCCCAGCAATTTTCAAATAAGAATTTTTCTACTAAAACTGCCAACACTTTTCCAATTTCTTTATCGAGTAAAAATTCTAATTTTCTGAAATTTTAAGTAAATACATGTATCATATTTATTAACAATCACTATTGTTGGTAGAAAAGAAAAGATAGGAGGAGAAAGATGTAACCAATAATCTGAGAATCGATAATATATAATATAAAGTAAAGAAATAATAATTGTTAACTTTTTTGAAACGATTTGATAGAATTGCAACGCTTATAGAGTAAAGTTAAAATCGAGACCGTAAAAGTTATTGATGTTCAATTGAAATTCTAATTTTTTCATATAAAATTATATGAAATATGAAATATTTTTATTTCTTTATGAAAAATATGATAGAAATAATGAGAAAAACATTAATAAATAAAGTTTGAAAAAATTAAATATTTTTTCAAAAAATCGCTGGAAAGGTGGAATCGAACCACTTCGGTGTCAACCGACTACAGGTTTGAAGCCTGCACCCCGGACCACCGAGGATCATCCCAGCAATTTTCAAATAAGAATTTTTTCTAAAAACTGCCAACACTTTTCCAATTTCTTTATCGAGTAAAAATTCTAATTTTCTGAAATTTTAAGTAAATACATGTATCATATTATATTAACAATCACTATTGTTGGTAGAAAAGAAAAGATAGGAGGAGAAAGATGTAACCAATAATCTGAGAATCGATAATATATAATATAAAGTAAAGAAAATAATAATTGTTAACTTTTTATGAAACGATTTG
>JACMZG010001122.1:0-12244 GCA_018340805.1 Microvelia longipes | reverse complement strand
AATTTCAAAAAATCATGATTTGCATTAAAATATTATTAGTATTTCTATTATTTAATATCAGTTTTAAAGTTTTAATGCCCTGTCAATAATGTGTGTACATTTCTTTTGCATTACCTTATTGATTTTGCTACTATTATTCAAATAAATCAATCTAATTGAATCAAAATATAATTGCTTCAAATTGCAAAAAGTCGACACCACCTTGTATTCCCAGACGCTCACGCATTCAAGTACTAACAAGGCCTTCCGTTGCTTAACATTCCGAGATCAAACGAGATCGGGTGTACCCAATGGAGTATGAGCGTCGACATCTAAATTTCAAAAAATCATGATTGCATAATAAATATTATTAGTATTTCTATTATTTTAATATCAGTTTTAAAGTTTTAATGCCCTGTCAATAATGTGTGTACATTTTTTGCATTACCTTATTGATTTTGCTACTATTATTCAAATAAATCAATCTAATTGAATCAAAATATAATTGCTTCAAATTGCAAAAAGTCGACACCACCTTGTATTCCCAGACGCTCACGCATTCAAGTACTAACAAGGCCTTCCGTTGCTTAACATTCCGAGATCAAACGAGATCGGGTGTACCCAATGGAGTGAGCGTCGACATCTAAATTTCAAAAATCATGATTTGCATAATAAATATTATTAGTATTTCTATTATTTTAATATCAGTTTTAAAGTTTTAATGCCCTGTCAATAATGTGTGTACATTTCTTTTGCATTACCTTATTGATTTTGCTACTATTATTCAAATAAATCAATCTAATTGAATCAAAATATAATTGCTTCAAATTGCAAAAAGTCGACACCACCTTGTATTCCCAGACGCTCACGCATTCAAGTACTAACAAGGCCTTCCGTTGCTTAACATTCCGAGATCAAACGAGATCGGGTGTACCCAATGGAGTATGAGCGTCGACATCTAAATTTCAAAAATCATGATTTGCATAATAAATATTATTAGTATTTCTATTATTTTAATATCAGTTTTAAAGTTTTAATGCCCTGTCAATAATGTGTGTACATTTCTTTTGCATTACCTTATTGATTTTGCTACTATTATTCAAATAAATCAATCTAATTGAATCAAAATATAATTGCTTCAAATTGCAAAAAGTCGACACCACCTTGTATTCCCAGACGCTCACGCATTCAAGTACTAACAAGGCCTTCCGTTGCTTAACATTCCGAGATCAAACGAGATCGGGTGTACCCAATGGAGTATGAGCGTCGACATCTAAATTTCAAAAAATCATGATTTGCATAATAAATATTATTAGTATTTCTATTATTTTAATATCAGTTTTAAAGTTTTAATGCCCTGTCAATAATGTGTGTACATTTCTTTTGCATTACCTTATTGATTTTGCTACTATTATTCAAATAAATCAATCTAATTGAATCAAAATATAATTGCTTCAAATTGCAAAAAGTCGACACCACCTTGTATTCCCAGACGCTCACGCATTCAAGTACTAACAAGGCCTTCCGTTGCTTAACATTCCGAGATCAAACGAGATCGGGTGTACCCAATGGAGTATGAGCGTCGACATCTAAATTTCAAAAAATCATGATTTGCATAATAAATATTATTAGTATTTCTATTATTTTAATATCAGTTTTAAAGTTTTAATGCCCTGTCAATAATGTGTGTACATTTCTTTTGCATTACCTTATTGATTTTGCTACTATTATTCAAATAAATCAATCTAATTGAATCAAAATATAATTGCTTCAAATTGCAAAAAGTCGACACCACCTTGTATTCCCAGACGCTCACGCATTCAAGTACTAACAAGGCCTTCCGTTGCTTAACATTCCGAGATCAAACGAGATCGGGTGTACCCAATGGAGTATGAGCGTCGACATCTAAATTTCAAAAAATCATGATTTGCATAATAAATATTATTAGTATTTCTATTATTTTAATATCAGTTTTAAAGTTTTAATGCCCTGTCAATAATGTGTGTACATTTTTTTGCATTACCTTATTGATTTTGCTACTATTATTCAAATAAATCAATCTAATTGAATCAAAATATAATTGCTTCAAATTGCAAAAAGTCGACACCACCTTGTATTCCAGACGCTCACGCATTCAAGTACTAACAAGGCCTTCCGTTGCTTAACATTCCGAGATCAAACGAGATCGGGTGTACCCAATGGAGTATGAGCGTCGACATCTAAATTTCAAAAATCATGATTTGCATAATAAATATTATTAGTATTTCTATTATTTTAATATCAGTTTTTAAAGTTTTAATGCCCTGTCAATAATGTGTGTACATTTCTTTTGCATTACCTTATTGATTTTGCTACTATTATTCAAATAAATCAATCTAATTGAATCAAAATATAATTGCTTCAAATTGCAAAAAGTCGACACCACCTTGTATTCCCAGACGCTCACGCATTCAAGTACTAACAAGGCCTTCCGTTGCTTAACATTCCGAGATCAAACGAGATCGGGTGTACCCAATGGAGTATGAGCGTCGACATCTAAATTTCAAAAAATCATGATTTGCATAATAAATATTATTTAGTATTTCTATTATTTTAATATCAGTTTTAAAGTTTTAATGCCCTGTCAATAATGTGTGTACATTTCTTTTGCATTACCTTATTGATTTTGCTACTATTATTCAAATAAATCAATCTAATTGAATCAAAATATAATTGCTTCAAATTGCAAAAAGTCGACACCACCTTGTATTCCCAGACGCTCACGCATTCAAGTACTAACAAGGCCTTCCGTTGCTTAACATTCCGAGATCAAACGAGATCGGGTGTACCCAATGGAGTATGAGCGTCGACATCTAAATTTCAAAAATCATGATTTGCATAATAAATATTATTAGTATTTCTATTATTTTAATATCAGTTTTAAAGTTTTAATGCCCTGTCAATAATGTGTGTACATTTCTTTTGCATTACCTTATTGATTTTGCTACTATTATTCAAATAAATCAATCTAATTGAATCAAAATATAATTGCTTCAAATTGCAAAAAGTCGACACCACCTTGTATTCCCAGACGCTCACGCATTCAAGTACTAACAAGGCCTTCCGTTGCTTAACATTCCGAGATCAAACGAGATCGGGTGTACCCAATGGAGTATGAGCGTCGACATCTAAATTTCAAAAAATCATGATTTGCATAATAAATATTATTAGTATTTCTATTATTTTAATATCAGTTTTAAAGTTTTAATGCCCTGTCAATAATGTGTACATTTCTTTTGCATTACCTTATTGATTTTGCTACTATTATTCAAATAAATCAATCTAATTGAATCAAAATATAATTGCTTCAAATTGCAAAAAGTCGACACCACCTTGTATTCCCAGACGCTCACGCATTCAAGTACTAACAAGGCCTTCCGTTGCTTAACATTCCGAGATCAAACGAGATCGGGTGTACCCAATGGAGTATGAGCGTCGACATCTAAATTTCAAAAAATCATGATTTGCATAATAAATATTATTAGTATTTCTATTATTTTAATATCAGTTTTAAAGTTTTAATGCCCTGTCAATAATGTGTGTACATTTCTTTTGCATTACCTTATTGATTTTGCTACTATTATTCAAATAAATCAATCTAATTGAATCAAAATATAATTGCTTCAAATTGCAAAAAGTCGACACCACCTTGTATTCCCAGACGCTCACGCATTCAAGTACTAACAAGGCCTTCCGTTGCTTAACATTCCGAGATCAAACGAGATCGGGTGTACCCAATGGAGTATGAGCGTCGACATCTAAATTTCAAAAAATCATGATTTGCATAATAAATATTATTAGTATTTCTATTATTTTAATATCAGTTTTAAAGTTTTAATGCCCTGTCAATAATGTGTGTACATTTCTTTTGCATTACCTTATTGATTTTGCTACTATTATTCAAATAAATCAATCTAATTGAATCAAAATATAATTGCTTCAAATTGCAAAAAGTCGACACCACCTTGTATTCCCAGACGCTCACGCATTCAAGTACTAACAAGGCCTTCCGTTGCTTAACATTCCGAGATCAAACGAGATCGGGTGTACCCAATGGAGTATGAGCGTCGACATCTAAATTTCAAAAAATCATGATTTGCATAATAAATATTATTAGTATTTCTATTATTTTAATATCAGTTTTAAAGTTTTAATGCCCTCAATAATGTGTGTACATTTCTTTTGCATTACCTTATTGATTTTGCTACTATTATTCAAATAAATCAATCTAATTGAATCAAAATATAATTGCTTCAAATTGCAAAAAGTCGACACCACCTTGTATTCCCAGACGCTCACGCATTCAAGTACTAACAAGGCCTTCCGTTGCTTAACATTCCGAGATCAAACGAGATCGGGTGTACCCAATGGAGTATGAGCGTCGACATCTAAATTTCAAAAAATCATGATTTGCATAATAAATATTATTAGTATTTCTATTATTTTAATATCAGTTTTAAAGTTTTTAATGCCCTGTCAATAATGTGTGTACATTTCTTTTGCATTACCTTATTGATTTTGCTACTATTATTCAAATAAATCAATCTAATTGAATCAAAATATAATTGCTTCAAATTGCAAAAAGTCGACACCACCTTGTATTCCCAGACGCTCACGCATTCAAGTACTAACAAGGCCTTCCGTTGCTTAACATTCCGAGATCAAACGAGATCGGGTGTACCCAATGGAGTATGAGCGTCGACATCTAAATTTCAAAAAATCATGATTTGCATATAAAATTATTAGTATTTCTATTATTTTAATATCAGTTTTAAAGTTTTAATGCCCTGTCAATAATGTGTGTACATTTCTTTTGCATTACCTTATTGATTTTGCTACTATTATTCAAATAAATCAATCTAATTGAATCAAAATATAATTGCTTCAAATTGCAAAAAGTCGACACCACCTTGTATTCCCAGACGCTCACGCATTCAAGTACTAACAAGGCCTTCCGTTGCTTAACATTCCGAGATCAAACGAGATCGGGTGTACCCAATGGAGTATGAGCGTCGACATCTAAATTTCAAAAAATCATGATTTGCATAATAAATATTATTAGTATTTCTATTATTTTAATATCAGTTTTAAAGTTTTAATGCCCTGTCAATAATGTGTGTACATTTCTTTTGCATTACCTTATTGATTTTGCTACTATTATTCAAATAAATCAATCTAATTGAATCAAAATATAATTGCTTCAAATTGCAAAAAGTCGACACCACCTTGTATTCCCAGACGCTCACGCATTCAAGTACTAACAAGGCCTTCCGTTGCTTAACATTCCGAGATCAAACGAGATCGGGTGTACCCAATGGAGTATGAGCGTCGACATCTAAATTTCAAAAAATCATGATTTGCATAATAAATATTATTAGTATTTCTATTATTTTAATATCAGTTTTAAAGTTTTAATGCCCTGTCAATAATGTGTGTACATTTTTTGCATTACCTTATTGATTTTGCTACTATTATTCAAATAAATCAATCTAATTGAATCAAAAATATAATTGCTTCAAATTGCAAAAAGTCGACACCACCTTGTATTCCCAGACGCTCACGCATTCAAGTACTAACAAGGCCTTCCGTTGCTTAACATTCCGAGATCAAACGAGATCGGGTGTACCCAATGGAGTATGAGCGTCGACATCTAAATTTCAAAAAATCATGATTTGCATAATAAATATTATTAGTATTTCTATTATTTTAATATCAGTTTTAAAGTTTTAATGCCCTGTCAATAATGTGTGTACATTTCTTTTGCATTACCTTATTGATTTTGCTACTATTATTCAAATAAATCAATCTAATTGAATCAAAATATAATTGCTTCAAATTGCAAAAAGTCGACACCACCTTGTATTCCCAGACGCTCACGCATTCAAGTACTAACAAGGCCTTCCGTTGCTTAACATTCCGAGATCAAACGAGATCGGGTGTACCCAATGGAGTATGAGCGTCGACATCTAAATTTCAAAAAATCATGATTTGCATAATAAATATTATTAGTATTTCTATTATTTTAATATCAGTTTTAAAGTTTTAATGCCCTGTCAATAATGTGTGTACATTTCTTTTGCATTACCTTATTGATTTTGCTACTATTATTCAAATAAATATAATTGCTTCAAATTGCAAAAAGTCGACACCACCTTGTATTCCCAGACGCTCACGCATTCAAGTACTAACAAGGCCTTCCGTTGCTTAACATTCCGAGATCAAACGAGATCGGGTGTACCCAATGACATCTAAATTTCAAAAATCATGATTTGCATAATAAATATTATTAGTATTTCTATTATTTTATATCAGTTTTAAAGTTTTAATGCCCTGTCAATAATGTGTGTACATTTCTTTTGCATTACCTTATTGATTTTGCTACTATTATTCAAATAAATCAATCTAATTGAATCAAAATATAATTGCTTCAAATTGCAAAAAGTCGACACCACCTTGTATTCCCAGACTCACGCATTCAAGTACTAACAAGGCCTTCCGTTGCTTAACATTCCGAGATCAAACGAGATCGGGTGTACCCAATGGAGTGAGCGTCGACATCTAAATTTCAAAAATCATGATTTGCATAATAAATATTATTAATTTCTATTATTTTAATATCAGTTTTAAAGTTTTAATGCCCTGTCAATAATGTGTGTACATTTCTTTTGCATTACCTTATTGATTTTGCTACTATTATTCAAATAAATCAATCTAATTGAATCAAAATATAATTGCTTCAAATTGCAAAAAGTCGACACCACCTTGTATTCCCAGACGCTCACGCATTCAAGTACTAACAAGGCCTTCCGTTGCTTAACATTCCGAGATCAAACGAGATCGGGTGTACCCAATGGAGTATGAGCGTCGACATCTAAATTTCAAAAATCATGATTTGCATAATAAATATTATTAGTATTTCTATTATTTTAATATCAGTTTTAAAGTTTTAATGCCCTGTCAATAATGTGTGTACATTTCTTTTGCATTACCTTATTGATTTTGCTACTATTATTCAAATAAATCAATCTAATTGAATCAAAATATAATTGCTTCAAATTGCAAAAAGTCGACACCACCTTGTATTCCCAGACGCTCACGCATTCAAGTACTAACAAGGCCTTCCGTTGCTTAACATTCCGAGATCAAACGAGATCGGGTGTACCCAATGTACATCTAAATTTCAAAATCATGATTTGCATAATAAATATTATTAGTATTTCTATTATTTTAATATCAGTTTTAAAGTTTTAATGCCCTGTCAATAATGTGTGTACATTTCTTTTGCATTACCTTATTGATTTTGCTACTATTATTCAAATAAATCAATCTAATTGAATCAAAATATAATTGCTTCAAATTGCAAAAAGTCGACACCACCTTGTATTCCCAGACGCTCACGCATTCAAGTACTAACAAGGCCTTCCGTTGCTTAACATTCCGAGATCAAACGAGATCGGGTGTACCCAATGGAGTATGAGCGTCGACATCTAAATTTCAAAAAATCATGATTTGCATAATAAATATTATTAGTATTTCTATTATTTTAATATCAGTTTTAAAGTTTTAATGCCCTGTCAATAATGTGTGTACATTTCTTTTGCATTACCTTATTGATTTTGCTACTATTATTCAAATAAATCAATCTAATTGAATCAAAAATATAATTGCTTCAAATTGCAAAAAGTCGACACCACCTTGTATTCCCAGACGCTCACGCATTCAAGTACTAACAAGGCCTTCCGTTGCTTAACATTCCGAGATCAAACGAGATCGGGTGTACCCAATGAGCGTCGACATCTAAATTTCAAAAAATCATGATTTGCATAATAAATATTATTAGTATTTCTATTATTTTAATATCAGTTTTAAAGTTTTAATGCCCTGTCAATAATGTGTGTACATTTCTTTTGCATTACCTTATTGATTTTGCTACTATTATTCAAATAAATCAATCTAATTGAATCAAAATATAATTGCTTCAAATTGCAAAAAGTCGACACCACCTTGTATTCCCAGACGCTCACGCATTCAAGTACTAACAAGGCCTTCCGTTGCTTAACATTCCGAGATCAAACGAGATCGGGTGTACCCAATGTACATCTAAATTTCAAAAAATCATGATTTGCATAATAAATATTATTAGTATTTCTATTATTTTAATATCAGTTTTAAAGTTTTAATGCCCTGTCAATAATGTGTGTACATTTCTTTTGCATTACCTTATTGATTTTGCTACTATTATTCAAATAAATCAATCTAATTGAATCAAAATATAATTGCTTCAAATTGCAAAAAGTCGACACCACCTTGTATTCCCAGACGCTCACGCATTCAAGTACTAACAAGGCCTTCCGTTGCTTAACATTCCGAGATCAAACGAGATCGGGTGTACCCAATGGAGTATGAGCGTCGACATCTAAATTTCAAAAATCATGATTTGCATAATAAATATTATTAGTATTTCTATTATTTTAATATCAGTTTTAAAGTTTTAATGCCCTGTCAATAATGTGTGTACATTTCTTTTGCATTACCTTATTGATTTTGCTACTATTATTCAAATAAATCAATCTAATTGAATCAAAATATAATTGCTTCAAATTGCAAAAAGTCGACACCACCTTGTATTCCCAGACGCTCACGCATTCAAGTACTAACAAGGCCTTCCGTTGCTTAACATTCCGAGATCAAACGAGATCGGGTGTACCCAATGTACATCTAAATTTCAAAAATCATGATTTGCATAATAAATATTATTAGTATTTCTATTATTTTAATATCAGTTTTAAAGTTTTAATGCCCTGTCAATAATGTGTGTACATTTCTTTTGCATTACCTTATTGATTTTGCTACTATTATTCAAATAAATCAATCTAATTGAATCAAAATATAATTGCTTCAAATTGCAAAAAGTCGACACCACCTTGTATTCCCAGACGCTCACGCATTCAAGTACTAACAAGGCCTTCCGTTGCTTAACATTCCGAGATCAAACGAGATCGGGTGTACCCAATGTACATCTAAATTTCAAAAAATCATGATTTGCATAATAAATATTATTAGTATTTCTATTATTTTAATATCAGTTTTAAAGTTTTAATGCCCTGTCAATAATGTGTGTACATTTCTTTTGCATTACCTTATTGATTTTGCTACTATTATTCAAATAAATCAATCTAATTGAATCAAAATATAATTGCTTCAAATTGCAAAAAGTCGACACCACCTTGTATTCCCAGACGCTCACGCATTCAAGTACTAACAAGGCCTTCCGTTGCTTAACATTCCGAGATCAAACGAGATCGGGTGTACCCAATGGAGTATGAGCGTCGACATCTAAATTTCAAAAATCATGATTTGCATAATAAATATTATTAGTATTTCTATTATTTTAATATCAGTTTTAAAGTTTTAATGCCCTGTCAATAATGTGTGTACATTTCTTTTGCATTACCTTATTGATTTTGCTACTATTATTCAAATAAATCAATCTAATTGAATCAAAATATAATTGCTTCAAATTGCAAAAAGTCGACACCACCTTGTATTCCCAGACGCTCACGCATTCAAGTACTAACAAGGCCTTCCGTTGCTTAACATTCCGAGATCAAACGAGATCGGGTGTACCCAATGTACATCTAAATTTCAAAAATCATGATTTGCATAATAATATTATTAGTATTTCTATTATTTTAATATCAGTTTTAAAGTTTTAATGCCCTGTCAATAATGTGTGTACATTTCTTTTGCATTACCTTATTGATTTTGCTACTATTATTCAAATAAATCAATCTAATTGAATCAAAATAATTGCTTCAAATTGCAAAAAGTCGACACCACCTTGTATTCCCAGACGCTCACGCATTCAAGTACTAACAAGGCCTTCCGTTGCTTAACATTCCGAGATCAAACGAGATCGGGTGTACCCAATGGAGTATGAGCGTCGACATCTAAATTTCAAAAAATGATTTGCATAATAAATATTATTAGTATTTCTATTATTTTAATATCAGTTTTAAAGTTTTAATGCCCTGTCAATAATGTGTGTACATTTCTTTTGCATTACCTTATTGATTTTGCTACTATTATTCAAATAAATCAATCTAATTGAATCAAAATATAATTGCTTCAAATTGCAAAAAGTCGACACCACCTTGTATTCCCAGACGCTCACGCATTCAAGTACTAACAAGGCCTTCCGTTGCTTAACATTCCGAGATCAAACGAGATCGGGTGTACCCAATGTACATCTAAATTTCAAAAATCATGATTTGCATAATAAATATTATTAGTATTTCTATTATTTTAATATCAGTTTTAAAGTTTTAATGCCCTGTCAATAATGTGTGTACATTTCTTTTGCATTACCTTATTGATTTTGCTACTATTATTCAAATAAATCAATCTAATTGAATCAAAATATAATTGCTTCAAATTGCAAAAAGTCGACACCACCTTGTATTCCCAGACGCTCACGCATTCAAGTACTAACAAGGCCTTCCGTTGCTTAACATTCCGAGATCAAACGAGATCGGGTGTACCCAATGGAGTATGAGCGTCGACATCTAAATTTCAAAAAATCATGATTTGCATAATAATATTATTAGTATTTCTATTATTTTAATATCAGTTTTAAAGTTTTAATGCCCTGTCAATAATGTGTGTACATTTCTTTTGCATTACCTTATTGATTTTGCTACATTATTCAAATAAATATCTAATTGAATCAAATATAATTGCTTCAAATTGCAAAAAGTCGACACCACCTTGTATTCCCAGACGCTCACGCATTCAAGTACTAACAAGGCCTTCCGTTGCTTAACATTCCGAGATCAAACGAGATCGGGTGTACCCAATGGAGTATGAGCGTCGACATCTAAATTTCAAAAATCATGATTTGCATAATAAATATTATTAGTATTCTATTATTTTAATATCAGTTTTAAAGTTTTAATGCCCTGTCAATAATGTGTGTACATTTCTTTTGCATTACCTTATTGATTTTGCTACTATTATTCAAATAAATCAATCTAATTGAATCAAAATATAATTGCTTCAAATTGCAAAAAGTCGACACCACCTTGTATTCCCAGACGCTCACGCATTCAAGTACTAACAAGGCCTTCCGTTGCTTAACATTCCGAGATCAACGAGATCGGGTGTACCCAATCGTCGACATCTAAATTTCAAAAATCATGATTTGCATAATAAATATTATTAGTATTTCTATTATTTTAATATCAGTTTTAAAGTTTTAAATGCCCTGTCAATAATGTGTGTACATTTCTTTTGCATTACCTTATTGATTTTGCTACTATTATTCAAATAAATCAATCTAATTGAATCAAATATAATTGCTTCAAATTGCAAAAAAGTCGACACCACCTTGTATTCCCAGACGCTCACGCATTCAAGTACTAACAAGGCCTTCCGTTGCTTAACATTCCGAGATCAAACGAGATCGGGTGTACCCAATGTACATCTAAATTTCAAAAATCATGATTTGCATAATAAATATTATTAGTATTTCTATTATTTTAATATCAGTTTTAAAGTTTTATGCCCTGTCAATAATGTGTGTACATTTCTTTGCATTACCTTATTGATTTGCTACTATTATTCAATAAATCAATCTAATTGAATCAAATATAATTGTCTTCAAATTGCAAAAAGTCGACACACCTGTTCACCACGACATTCAACGTACTAGTACAAGGCCTTCCGTTGCTTAACATTCCGAGATCAAACGAGATCGGGTGTACCCAATGGGAGTATGAGCGTCGACATCTAATTTTCAAAAAATCACAGATTTGCATAATAAATATTTTAGTTTTCTATTATTTTAATATCAGTTTTAAATTTTTAAATGCCTTCAATTGTGTACCTTTCTTTTGCATTACCTTATTGATTTTGCTACTATTTAATAAATCATCTATTGAATCAAAAATATAATTGCTTCAAAATTTGCAAAAAGTCGACACCACCTTGTATCCAGACGCTCACGCATTTCAATACAACAGGCTTCCGTTGCTTAACATTCCGAATCAACGAGATCGGGTGTACCCAAGCGTCGAATCTAAATTTCAGAAAAATCATGATTTGCATAATAATATTATTAGTATTCTATTATTTTAATATCAGTTTTAAAGTTTTAATGCCCTTCAATAATGTGTGTACATTTCTTTTGCATTACCTTATTGATTTTGCTACCTATTATTCAAATAAA
>JACMZG010001121.1:0-12249 GCA_018340805.1 Microvelia longipes | reverse complement strand
CCCGAGTCGAAACAAAATCGGGATAGCGTTTTGAGCAATTTATTTCTCAAAATTTCCAATAAAATCATCAATTTAAATTTTTCCTATATTATATTGATTTATCGATCGGTCCATTCATAGACTATCTCCACGCGTGACATGTACCACCATTAGAATCCTCAATGAATTTCATGAACTTTGATATCAATTTCACTCGAAAATAAATTGCCACTTTTTTTCCAATAAAAAATCGATTTTTTCACAAATTTTCACTTTCATTTTTACGAAAATCCTTTGATTTTTTCGCAACTTTTTTTACATAAATGCACAAAACATAACGTATATAATTTGATTATGACAAATGATTTCAGAAAATATCAATCAGAATAATTGATTTTTTGATTTTTAGGTTGCCGCATTTATCGTTGATTTCTCCAGGAAACATTTTCTTTTTTTCAAATTTAAAATTTATTTAAGTTCTCTAATAAGAGTGGCGTACAAATTCAATGATTGTTGACATTTTCAATATTCGAAATCAAGTTATACAGCTGAAAATTGAAAAAGTAAAATTTTTCATTTTTTCACTGGAAACCCTAACTCTGACGTAACCGTGACGTAACCGTGACCGTAACTCTGACGTAACTCTGACGTAACCCTGACGTAACCCTGACGTAACCCTGACGTAACCTTGACGTAACCCAAAGTGAATTATTAGTATTTCACCTAAATTTTTGGCAATTTTTATTTTTGTTTAAACAAGCAGACCAAACTGTAATGCAATGTAAGGTCCACTACGGCAGAGCTAGGCAAGCCTTAAAGCGTCTACCATGTTGAAAAAATAAATTTAATCTCAATATAGGTCTTTGACCATGTTCTCAGAGATTAAACTGAGAAGAACAGTTCTTACACTTTTGATCATAGCTAGAAAGCTAGAAGCGATACTTAAACAAAGACAATTTTTTTGATAAACCACAGCTCCCGAGTCGAAACAAAATCGGGATAGCGTTTTGAGCAATTTATTCTCAAAATTTCCAATAAAATCATCAATTTAACATTTTTCCTATATTATATTGATTTATCGATCGGTCCATTCATAGACTATCTCCACGCGTGACATGTACCACCATTAGAATCCTCAATGAATTTCATGAACTTTGATATCAATTTCACTCGAAAATAAATTGCCACTTTTTTCCAATAAAAAATCGATTTTTTCACAAATTTTCACTTTCATTTTTACGAAAATCCTTTGATTTTTTCGCAACTTTTTTTACATAAATGCACAAAACATAACGTATATAATTTGATTATGACAAATGATTTCAGAAAATATCAATCAGAATAATTGATTTTTTGATTTTTAGGTTGCCGCATTTATCGTTGATTTCTCCAGGAAACATTTTTCTTTTTTTCAAATTTAAAATTTATTTAAGTTCTCTAATAAGAGTGGCGTACAAATTCAATGATTGTTGACATTTTCAATATTCGAAATCAAGTTATACAGCTGAAAATTGAAAAAGTAAAATTTTTCATTTTTTCACTGGAAACCCTAACTCTGACGTAACCGTGACGTAACCGTGACGTAACCGTGACGTAACTCTGACGTAACCCTGACGTAACCCTGACGTAACCCTGACGTAACCTTGACGTAACCCAAAGTGAATTATTAGTATTTCACCTAAATTTTTGGCAATTTTTTATTTTTTGTTTAAACAAGCAGACCAAACTGTAATGCAATGTAAGGTCCACTACGGCAGAGCTAGGCAAGCCTTAAAGCGTCTACCATGTTGAAAAAAAAATTTAATCTCAATATAGGTCTTTGACCATGTTCTCAGAGATTAAACTGAGAAGAACAGTTCTTACACTTTTGATCATAGCTAGAAAGCTAGAAGCGATACTTAAACAAAGACAATTTTTTTGATAAACCACAGCTCCCGAGTCGAAACAAAATCGGGATAGCGTTTTGAGCAATTTATTTCTCAAAATTTCCAATAAAATCATCAATTTAACATTTTTCCTATATTATATTGATTTATCGATCGGTCCATTCATAGACTATCTCCACGCGTGACATGTACCACCATTAGAATCCTCAATGAATTTCATGAACTTTGATATCAATTTCACTCGAAAATAAATTGCCACTTTTTTTCCAATAAAAAATCGATTTTTTCACAAATTTTCACTTTCATTTTTACGAAAATCCTTTGATTTTTTCGCAACTTTTTTTACATAAATGCACAAAACATAACGTATATAATTTGATTATGACAAATGATTTCAGAAAATATCAATCAGAATAATTGATTTTTTGATTTTTAGGTTGCCGCATTTATCGTTGATTTCTCCAGGAAACATTTTTCTTTTTTTCAAATTTAAAATTTATTTAAGTTCTCTAATAAGAGTGGCGTACAAATTCAATGATTGTTGACATTTTCAATATTCGAAATCAAGTTATACAGCTGAAAATTGAAAAAGTAAAATTTTTCATTTTTTCACTGGAAACCCTAACTCTGACGTAACCGTGACGTAACCGTAACCGTGACGTAACTCTGACGTAACCCTGACGTAACCCTGACGTAACCCTGACGTAACCTTGACGTAACCCAAAGTGAATTATTAGTATTTCACCTAAATTTTTGGCAATTTTTTATTTTTTGTTTAAACAAGCAGACCAAACTGTAATGCAATGTAAGGTCCACTACGGCAGAGCTAGGCAAGCCTTAAAGCGTCTACCATGTTGAAAAAATAAATTTAATCTCAATATAGGTCTTTGACCATGTTCTCAGAGATTAAACTGAGAAGAACAGTTCTTACACTTTTGATCATAGCTAGAAAGCTAGAAGCGATACTTAAACAAAGACAATTTTTTGATAAACCACAGCTCCCGAGTCGAAACAAAATCGGGATAGCGTTTTGAGCAATTTATTTCTCAAAATTTCCAATAAAATCATCAATTTAACATTTTTCCTATATTATATTGATTTATCGATCGGTCCATTCATAGACTATCTCCACGCGTGACATGTACCACCATTAGAATCCTCAATGAATTTCATGAACTTGATATCAATTTCACTCGAAAATAAATTGCCACTTTTTTTCCAATAAAAAATCGATTTTTTCACAAATTTTCACTTTCATTTTTACGAAAATCCTTTGATTTTTTCGCAACTTTTTTTACATAAATGCACAAAACATAACGTATATAATTTGATTATGACAAATGATTTCAGAAAATATCAATCAGAATAATTGATTTTTTGATTTTTAGGTTGCCGCATTTATCGTTGATTTCTCCAGGAAACATTTTTCTTTTTTTCAAATTTAAAATTTATTTAAGTTCTCTAATAAGAGTGGCGTACAAATTCAATGATTGTTGACATTTTCAATATTCGAAATCAAGTTATACAGCTGAAAATTGAAAAAGTAAAATTTTTCATTTTTTCACTGGAAACCCTAACTCTGACGTAACCGTGACGTAACCGTGACGTAACCGTAACTCTGACGTAACTCTGACGTAACCCTGACGTAACCCTGACGTAACCCTGACGTAACCCTGACGTAACCTTGACGTAACCCAAAGTGAATTATTAGTATTTCACCTAAATTTTTGGCAATTTTTTATTTTTTGTTTAAACAAGCAGACCAAACTGTAATGCAATGTAAGGTCCACTACGGCAGAGCTAGGCAAGCCTTAAAGCGTCTACCATGTTGAAAAAATAAATTTAATCTCAATATAGGTCTTTGACCATGTTCTCAGAGATTAAACTGAGAAGAACAGTTCTTACACTTTTGATCATAGCTAGAAAGCTAGAAGCGATACTTAAACAAAGACAATTTTTTTGATAAACCACAGCTCCCGAGTCGAAACAAAATCGGGATAGCGTTTTGAGCAATTTATTTCTCAAATTTCCAATAAAATCATCAATTTAACATTTTTCCTATATTATATTGATTTATCGATCGGTCCATTCATAGACTATCTCCACGCGTGACATGTACCACCATTAGAATCCTCAATGAATTTCATGAACTTTGATATCAATTTCACTCGAAAATAAATTGCCACTTTTTTTCCAATAAAAAATCGATTTTTTCACAAATTTTCACTTTCATTTTTACGAAAATCCTTTGATTTTTTCGCAACTTTTTTTACATAAATGCACAAAACATAACGTATATAATTTGATTATGACAAATGATTTCAGAAAATATCAATCAGAATAATTGATTTTTTGATTTTTAGGTTGCCGCATTTATCGTTGATTTCTCCAGGAAACATTTTTCTTTTTTTCAAATTTAAAATTTATTTAAGTTCTCTAATAAGAGTGGCGTACAAATTCAATGATTGTTGACATTTTCAATATTCGAAATCAAGTTATACAGCTGAAAATTGAAAAAGTAAAATTTTTCATTTTTTCACTGGAAACCCTAACTCTGACGTAACCGTGACGTAACCGTGACGTAACCGTGACGTAACTCTGACGTAACTCTGACGTAACCCTGACGTAACCCTAACCCTGACGTAACCCTGACGTAACCTTGACGTAACCCAAAGTGAATTATTAGTATTTCACCTAAATTTTTGGCAATTTTTTATTTTTTGTTTAAACAAGCAGACCAAACTGTAATGCAATGTAAGGTCCACTACGGCAGAGCTAGGCAAGCCTTAAAGCGTCTACCATGTTGAAAAAATAAATTTAATCTCAATATAGGTCTTTGACCATGTTCTCAGAGATTAAACTGAGAAGAACAGTTCTTACACTTTTGATCATAGCTAGAAAGCTAGAAGCGATACTTAAACAAAGACAATTTTTTTGATAAACCACAGCTCCCGAGTCGAAACAAAATCGGGATAGCGTTTTGAGCAATTTATTTCTCAAAATTTCCAATAAAATCATCAATTTAACATTTTTCCTATATTATATTGATTTATCGATCGGTCCATTCATAGACTATCTCCACGCGTGACATGTACCACCATTAGAATCCTCAATGAATTTCATGAACTTTGATATCAATTTCACTCGAAAATAAATTGCCACTTTTTTTCCAATAAAAAATCGATTTTTTCACAAATTTTCACTTTCATTTTTACGAAAATCCTTTGATTTTTTCGCAACTTTTTTTACATAAATGCAAAACATAACGTATATAATTTGATTATGACAAATGATTTCAGAAAATATCAATCAGAATAATTGATTTTTTGATTTTTAGGTTGCCGCATTTATCGTTGATTTCTCCAGGAAACATTTTTCTTTTTTTCAAATTTAAAATTTATTTAAGTTCTCTAATAGAGTGGCGTACAAATTCAATGATTGTTGACATTTTCAATATTCGAAATCAAGTTATACAGCTGAAAATTGAAAAAGTAAAATTTTTCATTTTTTCACTGGAAACCCTAACTCTGACGTAACCGTGACGTAACCGTGACGTAACCGTGACGTAACTCTGACGTAACTCTGACGTAACCCTGACGTAACCCTGACGTAACCCTGACGTAACCCTGACGTAACCTTGACGTAACCCAAAGTGAATTATTAGTATTTCACCTAAATTTTTGGCAATTTTTTTTTTTTGTTTAAACAAGCAGACCAAACTGTAATGCATGTAAGGTCCACTACGGCAGAGCTAGGCAAGCTTAAAGCGTCTACCATGTTGAAAAAATAAATTTAATCTCAATATAGGTCTTTGACCATGTTCTCAGAGATTAAACTGAGAAGAACAGTTCTTACACTTTTGATCATAGCTAGAAAAGCTAGAAGCGATACTTAACAAAGACAATTTTTTTGATAAACCACAGCTCCCGAGTCGAAACAAAATCGGGATAGCGTTTTGAGCAATTTATTTCTCAAAATTTCCAATAAAATCATCAATTTAACATTTTTCCTATATTATATTGATTTATCGATCGGTCCATTCATAGACTATCTCCACGCGTGACATGTACCACCATTAGAATCCTCAATGAATTTCATGAACTTTGATATCAATTTCACTCGAAAATAAATTGCCACTTTTTTTCCATAAAAAATCGATTTTTTCACAAATTTTCACTTTCATTTTTACGAAAATCCTTTGATTTTTTCGCAACTTTTTTTACATAAATGCACAAAACATAACGTATATAATTTGATTATGACAAATGATTTCAGAAAATATCAATCAGAATAATTGATTTTTTGATTTTTAGGTTGCCGCATTTATCGTTGATTTCTCCAGGAAACATTTTTCTTTTTTTCAAATTTAAAATTTATTTAAGTTCTCTAATAAGAGTGGCGTACAAATTCAATGATTGTTGACATTTTCAATATTCGAAATCAAGTTATACAGCTGAAAATTGAAAAAGTAAAATTTTTCATTTTTTCACTGGAAACCCTAACTCTGACGTAACCGTGAACCGTGACGTAACCGTGACGTAACTCTGACGTAAACTAACCCTGACGTAACCCTAACCCTGACGTAACCCTGACGTAACCTTGACGTAACCCAAAGTGAATTATTAGTATTTCACCTAAATTTTTGGCAATTTTTTATTTTTTGTTTAAACAAGCAGACCAAACTGTAATGCAATGTAAGGTCCACTACGGCAGAGCTAGGCAAGCCTTAAAGCGTCTACCATGTTGAAAAAATAAATTTAATCTCAATATAGGTCTTTGACCATGTTCTCAGAGATTAAACTGAGAAGAACAGTTCTTACACTTTTGATCATAGCTAGAAAGCTAGAAGCGATACTTAAACAAAGACAATTTTTTTGATAAACCACAGCTCCCGAGTCGAAACAAAATCGGGATAGCGTTTTGAGCAATTTATTTCTCAAAATTTCCAATAAAATCATCAATTTAACATTTTTCCTATATTATATTGATTTATCGATCGGTCCATTCATAGACTATCTCCACGCGTGACATGTACCACCATTAGAATCCTCAATGAATTTCATGAACTTTGATATCAATTTCACTCGAAAATAAATTGCCACTTTTTTTCCAATAAAAAATCGATTTTTTCACAAATTTTCACTTTCATTTTTACGAAAATCCTTTGATTTTTTCGCAACTTTTTTTACATAAATGCACAAAACATAACGTATATAATTTGATTATGACAAATGATTTCAGAAAATATCAATCAGAATAATTGATTTTTTGATTTTTAGGTTGCCGCATTTATCGTTGATTTCTCCAGGAAACATTTTTCTTTTTTTCAAATTTAAAATTTATTTAAGTTCTCTAATAAGAGTGGCGTACAAATTCAATGATTGTTGACATTTTCAATATTCGAAATCAAGTTATACAGCTGAAAATTGAAAAAGTAAAATTTTTCATTTTTTCACTGGAAACCCTAACTCTGACGTAACCGTGACGTAACCGTGACGTAACCGTGACGTAACTCTGACGTAACTCTGACGTAACCCTGACGTAACCCTGACGTAACCCTGACGTAACCTTGACGTAACCCAAAGTGAATTATTAGTATTTCACCTAAATTTTTGGCAATTTTTTATTTTTTGTTTAAACAAGCAGACCAAACTGTAATGCAATGTAAGGTCCACTACGGCAGAGCTAGGCAAGCCTTAAAGCGTCTACCATGTTGAAAAAATAAATTTAATCTCAATATAGGTCTTTGACCATGTTCTCAGAGATTAAACTGAGAAGAACAGTTCTTACACTTTTGATCATAGCTAGAAAGCTAGAAGCGATACTTAAACAAAGACAATTTTTTTGATAAACCACAGCTCCCGAGTCGAAACAAAATCGGGATAGCGTTTTGAGCAATTTATTTCTCAAAATTTCCAATAAAATCATCAATTTAACATTTTTCCTATATTATATTGATTTATCGATCGGTCCATTCATAGACTATCTCCACGCGTGACATGTACCACCATTAGAATCCTCAATGAATTTCATGAACTTTGATATCAATTTCACTCGAAAATAAATTGCCACTTTTTTTCCAATAAAAAATCGATTTTTTCACAAATTTTCACTTTCATTTTTACGAAAATCCTTTGATTTTTTCGCAACTTTTTTTACATAAATGCACAAAACATAACGTATATAATTTGATTATGACAAATGATTTCAGAAAATATCAATCAGAATAATTGATTTTTTGATTTTTAGGTTGCCGCATTTCGTTGATTTCTCCAGGAAACATTTTTCTTTTTTTCAAATTTAAAATTTATTTAAGTTCTCTAATAAGAGTGGCGTACAAATTCAATGATTGTTGACATTTTCAATATTCGAAATCAAGTTATACAGCTGAAAATTGAAAAAGTAAAATTTTTCATTTTTTCACTGGAAACCCTAACTCTGACGTAACCGTGACGTAACCGTGACGTAACCGTGACGTAACTCTGACGTAACTCTGACGTAACCCTGACGTAACCCTGACGTAACCCTGACGTAACCCTGACGTAACCTTGACGTAACCCAAAGTGAATTATTAGTATTTCACCTAAATTTTTGGCAATTTTTTATTTTTTGTTTAAACAAGCAGACCAAACTGTAATGCAATGTAAGGTCCACTACGGCAGAGCTAGGCAAGCCTTAAAGCGTCTACCATGTTGAAAAAATA
Source organism: Microvelia longipes (assembly GCA_018340805.1). Classification (NCBI taxonomy): domain Eukaryota; kingdom Metazoa; phylum Arthropoda; class Insecta; order Hemiptera; family Veliidae; genus Microvelia; species Microvelia longipes. Next base: position 3,681 of record JACMZG010001121.1, on the reverse strand, counting down.
AATTTAATCTCAATATAGGTCTTTGACCATGTTCTCAGAGATTAAACTGAGAAGAACAGTTCTTACACTTTTGATCATAGCTAGAAAGCTAGAAGCGATACTTAAACAAAGACAATTTTTTTGATAAACCACAGCTCCCGAGTCGAAACAAAATCGGGATAGCGTTTTGAGCAATTTATTTCTCAAAATTTCCAATAAAATCATCAATTTAACATTTTTCCTATATTATATTGATTTATCGATCGGTCCATTCATAGACTATCTCCACGCGTGACATGTACCACCATTAGAATCCTCAATGAATTTCATGAACTTTGATATCAATTTCACTCGAAAATAAATTGCCACTTTTTTTCCAATAAAAAATCGATTTTTTCACAAATTTTCACTTTCATTTTACGAAAATCCTTTGATTTTTTCGCAACTTTTTTTACATAAATGCACAAAACATAACGTATATAATTTGATTATGACAAATGATTTCAGAAAATATCAATCAGAATAATTGATTTTTTGATTTTTAGGTTGCCGCATTTATCGTTGATTTCTCCAGGAAACATTTTTCTTTTTTTCAAATTTAAAATTTATTTAAGTTCTCTAATAAGAGTGGCGTACAAATTCAATGATTGTTGACATTTTCAATATTCGAAATCAAGTTATACAGCTGAAAATTGAAAAAGTAAAATTTTTCATTTTTTCACTGGAAACCCTAACTCTGACGTAACCGTGACGTAACCGTGACGTAACCGTGACGTAACTCTGACGTAACTCTGACGTAACCCTGACGTAACCCTGACGTAACCCTGACGTAACCCGTAACCTTGTAACCCAAAGTGAATTATTAGTATTTCACCTAAATTTTTGGCAATTTTTTATTTTTTGTTTAAACAAGCAGACCAAACTGTAATGCAATGTAAGGTCCACTACGGCAGAGCTAGGCAAGCCTTAAAGCGTCTACCATGTTGAAAAAAATAAATTTAATCTCAATATAGGTCTTTGACCATGTTCTCAGAGATTAAACTGAGAAGAACAGTTCTTACACTTTTGATCATAGCTAGAAAGCTAGAAGCGATACTTAAACAAAGACAATTTTTTTTGATAAACCACAGCTCCCGAGTCGAAACAAAATCGGGATAGCGTTTTGAGCAATTTATTTCTCAAAATTTCCAATAAAATCATCAATTTAACATTTTTCCTATATTATATTGATTTATCGATCGGTCCATTCATAGACTATCTCCACGCGTGACATGTACCACCATTAGAATCCTCAATGAATTTCATGAACTTTGATATCAATTTCACTCGAAAATAAATTGCCACTTTTTTTCCAATAAAAAATCGATTTTTTCACAAATTTTCACTTTCATTTTTACGAAAATCCTTTGATTTTTTCGCAACTTTTTTTACATAAATGCACAAAACATAACGTATATAATTTGATTATGACAAATGATTTCAGAAAATATCAATCAGAATAATTGATTTTTTGATTTTTAGGTTGCCGCATTTATCGTTGATTTCTCCAGGAAACATTTTTCTTTTTTTCAAATTTAAAATTTATTTAAGTTCTCTAATAAGAGTGGCGTACAAATTCAATGATTGTTGACATTTTCAATATTCGAAATCAAGTTATACAGCTGAAAATTGAAAAAGTAAAATTTTTCATTTTTTCACTGGAAACCCTAACTCTAACGTGACGTAACCGTGACGTAACCGTGACGTAACTCTGACGTAACTCTGACGTAACCCTGACGTAACCCTGACCCTGACGTAACCCTGACGTTGACGTAACCCAAAGTGAATTATTAGTATTTCACCTAAATTTTTGGCAATTTTTTATTTTTTGTTTAAACAAGCAGACCAAACTGTAATGCAATGTAAGGTCCACTACGGCAGAGCTAGGCAAGCCTTAAAGCGTCTACCATGTTGAAAAAATAAATTTAATCTCAATATAGGTCTTTGACCATGTTCTCAGAGATTAAACTGAGAAGAACAGTTCTTACACTTTTGATCATAGCTAGAAAGCTAGAAGCGATACTTAAACAAAGACAATTTTTTTTGATAAACCACAGCTCCCGAGTCGAAACAAAATCGGGATAGCGTTTTGAGCAATTTATTTCTCAAAATTTCCAATAAAATCATCAATTTAACATTTTTCCTATATTATATTGATTTATCGATCGGTCCATTCATAGACTATCTCCACGCGTGACATGTACCACCATTAGAATCCTCAATGAATTTCATGAACTTTGATATCAATTTCACTCGAAAATAAATTGCCACTTTTTTTCCAATAAAAAATCGATTTTTTCACAAATTTTCACTTTCATTTTTACGAAAATCCTTTGATTTTTTCGCAACTTTTTTTACATAAATGCACAAAACATAACGTATATAATTTGATTATGACAAATGATTTCAGAAAATATCAATCAGAATAATTGATTTTTTGATTTTTAGGTTGCCGCATTTATCGTTGATTTCTCCAGGAAACATTTTTCTTTTTTTCAAATTTAAAATTTATTTAAGTTCTCTAATAAGAGTGGCGTACAAATTCAATGATTGTTGACATTTTCAATATTCGAAATCAAGTTATACAGCTGAAAATTGAAAAAGTAAAATTTTTCATTTTTTCACTGGAAACCCTAACTCTGACGTAACCGTGACGTAACCGTGACGTAACCGTGACGTAACTCTGACGTAACTCTGACGTAACTGACGTAACCCTGACGTAACCCTGACGTAACCCTGACGTAACCTTGACGTAACCCAAAGTGAATTATTAGTATTTCACCTAAATTTTTGGCAATTTTTTATTTTTTGTTTAAACAAGCAGACCAAACTGTAATGCAATGTAAGGTCCACTACGGCAGAGCTAGGCAAGCCTTAAAGCGTCTACCATGTTGAAAAAATAAATTTAATCTCAATATAGGTCTTTGACCATGTTCTCAGAGATTAAACTGAGAAGAACAGTTCTTACACTTTTGATCATAGCTAGAAAGCTAGAAGCGATACTTAAACAAAGACAATTTTTTGATAAACCACAGCTCCCGAGTCGAAACAAAATCGGGATAGCGTTTTGAGCAATTATTTCTCAAAATTTCCAATAAAATCATCAATTTAACATTTTTCCTATATTATATTGATTTATCGATCGGTCCATTCATAGACTATCTCCACGCGTGACATGTACCACCATTAGAATCCTCAATGAATTTCATGAACTTTGATATCAATTTCACTCGAAAAAAATTGCCACTTTTTTTCCAATAAAAAATCGATTTTTTCACAAATTTTCACTTTCATTTTTACGAAAATCCTTTGATTTTTTCGCAACTTTTTTTACATAAATGCACAAAACATAACGTATATAAATTTGATTATGACAAATGATTTCAGAAAATATCAATCAGAATAATTGATTTTTTGATTTTTAGGTTGCCGCATTTATCGTTGATTTCTCCAGGAAACATTTTTCTTTTTTCAAATTTTAAATTTATTTAAGTTCTCTAATAAGAGTGGCGTACAAATTCAATGATTGTTGACATTTTCAATATTCGAAAATCAAGTTATACAGCTGAAAATTGAAAAGTAAAATTTTTCATTTTTTCACTGGAAACCCTACTCTGACGTAACCGTGACGTAACCGTGACGTAACCGTGACGTAACCTGTAC
>JACMZG010001120.1:0-12254 GCA_018340805.1 Microvelia longipes | reverse complement strand
ATTTTTAGCAGTGGGAAACACGAGAAACTTCGGTTTTCTACTTTAGATTCGTTCCAGACATATTGCATAAGTTGTACTTTGTGTGATTTACTGTGGTTCTCTGATCGAATCCAGTTATTAAAATAGTGATTTTCATGCTTATTTTGATCATTTTTAAGCACTTAAATACGCTTTAAACAATAACATTAGAGAAATAAGCGATTTCCATCAAGAATTGTAGAAGCCATCGGCAGATTTGTTTCAATCTATTTCCTAACATGTTCAGCAATATAACAGTGTTATTTCATGCATTTTAGCAGTGGGAAACACGAGAAAACTTCGGTTTTCTACTTTAGATTCGTTCCAGACATATTGCATAAGTTGTTGTTTTTTTGTGTTACTGTTCTCTGATCGAAATCCAATTCGATTCAATGATCATTTTCATTTTTTGAATTTAGATTAAAATACGCTTTCATAACATTGAGAAGCGATTTCGGCAGATTTGTTCAATTTTTCCACATGTTCAGCAATATAACAGTGTTATTTTGCATTTTAGCAGTGGGAAACACGAGAAAACTTCGGTTTTCTACTTTAGATTCGTTCCAGACATATTGCATAAGTTGTACTTTGTGTGATTTACTGTGGTTCTCTGATCGAAATCCAGTTATTAAAATAGTGATTTTCATGCTTATTTTGATCATTTTAAGCACTTAAATACGCTTTAAACAATAACATTAGAGAAATAAGCGATTTCCATCAAGAATTGTAGAAGCCATCGGCAGATTTGTTTCAATCTATTTCCTAACATGTTCAGCAATATAACAGTGTTATTTCATGCATTTTAGCAGTGGGAAACACGAGAAAACTTCGGTTTTCTACTTTAGATTCGTTCCAGACATATTGCATAAGTTGTACTTTGTGTGATTTACTGTGGTTCTCTGATCGAAATCCAGTTATTAAAATAGTGATTTTCATGCTTATTTTGATCATTTTAAGCACTTAAATACGCTTTAAACAATAACATTAGAGAAATAAGCGATTTCCATCAAGAATTGTAGAAGCCATCGGCAGATTTGTTTCAATCTATTTCCTAACATGTTCAGCAATATAACAGTGTTATTTCATGCATTTTAGCAGTGGGAAACACGAGAAAACTTCGGTTTTCTACTTTAGATTCGTTCCAGACATATTGCATAAGTTGTACTTTGTGTGATTTACTGTGGTTCTCTGATCGAAATCCAGTTATTAAAATAGTGATTTTCATGCTTATTTTGATCATTTTAAGCACTTAAATACGCTTTAAACAATAACATTAGAGAAATAAGCGATTTCCATCAAGAATTGTAGAAGCCATCGGCAGATTTGTTTCAATCTATTTCCTAACATGTTCAGCAATATAACAGTGTTATTTCATGCATTTTAGCAGTGGGAAACACGAGAAAACTTCGGTTTTCTACTTTAGATTCGTTCCAGACATATTGCATAAGTTGTACTTTGTGTGATTTACTGTGGTTCTCTGATCGAAATCCAGTTATTAAAATAGTGATTTTCATGCTTATTTTGATCATTTTAAGCACTTAAATACGCTTTAAACAATAACATTAGAGAAATAAGCGATTTCCATCAAGAATTGTAGAAGCCATCGGCAGATTTGTTTCAATCTATTTCCTAACATGTTCAGCAATATAACAGTGTTATTTCATGCATTTTAGCAGTGGGAAACACGAGAAAACTTCGGTTTTCTACTTTAGATTCGTTCCAGACATATTGCATAAGTTGTACTTTGTGTGATTTACTGTGGTTCTCTGATCGAAATCCAGTTATTAAAATAGTGATTTTCATGCTTATTTTGATCATTTTAAGCACTTAAATACGCTTTAAACAATAACATTAGAGAAATAAGCGATTTCCATCAAGAATTGTAGAAGCCATCGGCAGATTTGTTTCAATCTATTTCCTAACATGTTCAGCAATATAACAGTGTTATTTCATGCATTTTAGCAGTGGGAAACACGAGAAAACTTCGGTTTTCTACTTTAGATTCGTTCCAGACATATTGCATAAGTTGTACTTTGTGTGATTTACTGTGGTTCTCTGATCGAAATCCAGTTATTAAAATAGTGATTTTCATGCTTATTTGATCATTTTAAGCACTTAAATACGCTTTAAACAATAACATTAGAGAAATAAGCGATTTCCATCAAGAATTGTAGAAGCCATCGGCAGATTTGTTTCAATCTATTTCCTAACATGTTCAGCAATATAACAGTGTTATTTCATGCATTTTAGCAGTGGGAAACACGAGAAAACTTCGGTTTTCTACTTTAGATTCGTTCCAGACATATTGCATAAGTTGTACTTTGTGTGATTTACTGTGGTTCTCTGATCGAAATCCAGTTATTAAAATAGTGATTTTCATGCTTATTTTGATCATTTTAAGCACTTAAATACGCTTTAAACAATAACATTAGAGAAATAAGCGATTTCCATCAAGAATTGTAGAAGCCATCGGCAGATTTGTTTCAATCTATTTCCTAACATGTTCAGCAATATAACAGTGTTATTTCATGCATTTTAGCAGTGGGAAACACGAGAAAACTTCGGTTTTCTACTTTAGATTCGTTCCAGACATATTGCATAAGTTGTACTTTGTGTGATTTACTGTGGTTCTCTGATCGAAATCCAGTTATTAAAATAGTGATTTTCATGCTTATTTTGATCATTTTAAGCACTTAAATACGCTTTAAACAATAACATTAGAGAAAAAGCGATTTCCATCAAGAATTGTAGAAGCCATCGGCAGATTTGTTTCAATCTATTTCCTAACATGTTCAGCAATATAACAGTGTTTATTTCATGCATTTTAGCAGTGGGAAACACGAGAAAACTTCGGTTTTCTACTTTAGATTCGTTCCAGACATATTGCATAAGTTGTACTTTGTGTGATTTACTGTGGTTCTCTGATCGAAATCCAGTTATTAAAATAGTGATTTTCATGCTTATTTTGATCATTTTAAGCACTTAAATACGCTTTAAACAATAACATTAGAGAAATAAGCGATTTCCATCAAGAATTGTAGAAGCCATCGGCAGATTTGTTTCAATCTATTTCCTAACATGTTCAGCAATATAACAGTGTTATTTCATGCATTTTAGCAGTGGGAAAACACGAGAAAACTTCGGTTTTCTACTTTAGATTCGTTCCAGACATATTGCATAAGTTGTACTTTGTGTGATTTACTGTGGTTCTCTGATCGAAATCCAGTTATTAAAATAGTGATTTTCATGCTTATTTTGATCATTTTAAGCACTTAAATACGCTTTAAACAATAACATTAGAGAAATAAGCGATTTCCATCAAGAATTGTAGAAGCCATCGGCAGATTTGTTTCAATCTATTTCCTAACATGTTCAGCAATATAACAGTGTTATTTCATGCATTTTAGCAGTGGGAAACACGAGAAAACTTCGGTTTTCTACTTTAGATTCGTTCCAGACATATTGCATAAGTTGTACTTTGTGTGATTTACTGTGGTTTCTGATCGAAATCCAGTTATTAAAATAGTGATTTTCATGCTTATTTTGATCATTTTAAGCACTTAAATACGCTTTAAACAATAACATTAGAGAAATAAGCGATTTCCATCAAGAATTGTAGAAGCCATCGGCAGATTTGTTTCAATCTATTTCCTAACATGTTCAGCAATATAACAGTGTTATTTCATGCATTTTAGCAGTGGGAAACACGAGAAAACTTCGGTTTTCTACTTTAGATTCGTTCCAGACATATTGCATAAGTTGTACTTTGTGTGATTTACTGTGGTTCTCTGATCGAAATCCAGTTATTAAAATAGTGATTTTCATGCTTATTTTGATCATTTTAAGCACTTAAATACGCTTTAAACAATAACATTAGAGAAATAAGCGATTCCATCAAGAATTGTAGAAGCCATCGGCAGATTTGTTTCAATCTATTTCCTAACATGTTCAGCAATATAACAGTGTTATTTCATGCATTTTAGCAGTGGGAAACACGAGAAAACTTCGGTTTTCTACTTTAGATTCGTTCCAGACATATTGCATAAGTTGTACTTTGTGTGATTTACTGTGGTTCTCTGATCGAAATCCAGTTATTAAAATAGTGATTTTCATGCTTTTTGATCATTTTAAGCACTTAAATACGCTTTAAACAATAACATTAGAGAAATAAGCGATTTCCATCAAGAATTGTAGAAGCCATCGGCAGATTTGTTTCAATCTATTTCCTAACATGTTCAGCAATATAACAGTGTTATTTCATGCATTTTAGCAGTGGGAAACACGAGAAAACTTCGGTTTTCTACTTTAGATTCGTTCCAGACATATTGCATAAGTTGTACTTTGTGTGATTTACTGTGGTTCTCTGATCGAAATCCAGTTATTAAAATAGTGATTTTCATGCTTATTTTGATCATTTTAAGCACTTAAATACGCTTTAAACAATAACATTAGAGAAATAAGCGATTTCCATCAAGAATTGTAGAAGCCATCGGCAGATTTGTTTCAATCTATTTCCTAACATGTTCAGCAATATAACAGTGTTATTTCATGCATTTTAGCAGTGGGAAACACGAGAAAACTTCGGTTTTCTACTTTAGATTCGTTCCAGACATATTGCATAAGTTGTACTTTGTGTGATTTACTGTGGTTCTCTGATCGAAATCCAGTTATTAAAATAGTGATTTTCATGCTTATTTTGATCATTTTAAGCACTTAAATACGCTTTAAACAATAACATTAGAGAAATAAGCGATTTCCATCAAGAATTGTAGAAGCCATCGGCAGATTTGTTTCAATCTATTTCCTAACATGTTCAGCAATATAACAGTGTTATTTCATGCATTTTAGCAGTGGGAAACACGAGAAAACTTCGGTTTTCTACTTTAGATTCGTTCCAGACATATTGCATAAGTTGTACTTTGTGTGATTTACTGTGGTTCTCTGATCGAAATCCAGTTATTAAAATAGTGATTTTCATGCTTATTTTGATCATTTTAAGCACTTAAATACGCTTTAAACAATAACATTAGAGAAATAAGCGATTTCCATCAAGAATTGTAGAAGCCATCGGCAGATTTGTTTCAATCTATTTCCTAACATGTTCAGCAATATAACAGTGTTATTTCATGCATTTTAGCAGTGGGAAACACGAGAAAACTTCGGTTTTCTACTTTAGATTCGTTCCAGACATATTGCATAAGTTGTACTTTGTGTGATTTACTGTGGTTCTCTGATCGAAATCCAGTTATTAAAATAGTGATTTTCATGCTTATTTGATCATTTTAAGCACTTAAATACGCTTTAAACAATAACATTAGAGAAATAAGCGATTTCCATCAAGAATTGTAGAAGCCATCGGCAGATTTGTTTCAATCTATTTCCTAACATGTTCAGCAATATAACAGTGTTATTTCATGCATTTTAGCAGTGGGAAACACGAGAAAACTTCGGTTTTCTACTTTAGATTCGTTCCAGACATATTGCATAAGTTGTACTTTGTGTGATTTACTGTGGTTCTCTGATCGAAATCCAGTTATTAAAATAGTGATTTTCATGCTTATTTTTGATCATTTTAAGCACTTAAATACGCTTTAAACAATAACATTAGAGAAATAAGCGATTTCCATCAAGAATTGTAGAAGCCATCGGCAGATTTGTTTCAATCTATTTCCTAACATGTTCAGCAATAACAGTGTTATTTCATGCATTTTAGCAGTGGGAAACACGAGAAAACTTCGGTTTTCTACTTTAGATTCGTTCCAGACATATTGCATAAGTTGTACTTTTGTGATTTACTGTGGTTCTCTGATCGAAATCCAGTTATTAAAATAGTGATTTTCATGCTTATTTTGATCATTTTAAGCACTTAAATACGCTTTAAACAATAACATTAGAGAAATAAGCGATTTCCATCAAGAATTGTAGAAGCCATCGGCAGATTTGTTTCAATCTATTTCCTAACATGTTCAGCAATATAACAGTGTTTATTTCATGCATTTTAGCAGTGGGAAACACGAGAAAACTTCGGTTTTCTACTTTAGATTCGTTCCAGACATATTGCATAAGTTGTACTTTGTGTGATTTACTGTGGTTCTCTGATCGAAATCCAGTTATTAAAATAGTGATTTTCATGCTTATTTTGATCATTTTAAGCACTTAAATACGCTTTAAACAATAACATTAGAGAAATAAGCGATTTCCATCAAGAATTGTAGAAGCCATCGGCAGATTTGTTTCAATCTATTTCCTAACATGTTCAGCAATATAACAGTGTTATTTCATGCATTTTAGCAGTGGGAAACACGAGAAAACTTCGGTTTTCTACTTTAGATTCGTTCCAGACATATTGCATAAGTTGTACTTTGTGTGATTTACTGTGGTTCTCTGATCGAAATCCAGTTATTAAAATAGTGATTTTCATGCTTATTTTGATCATTTTAAGCACTTAAATACGCTTTAAACAATAACATTAGAGAAATAAGCGATTTCCATCAAGAATTGTAGAAGCCATCGGCAGATTTGTTTCAATCTATTTCCTAACATGTTCAGCAATATAACAGTGTTATTTCATGCATTTTAGCAGTGGGAAACACGAGAAAACTTCGGTTTTCTACTTTAGATTCGTTCCAGACATATTGCATAAGTTGTACTTTGTGTGATTTACTGTGGTTCTCTGATCGAAATCCAGTTATTAAAATAGTGATTTTCATGCTTATTTTGATCATTTTAAGCACTTAAATACGCTTTAAACAATAACATTAGAGAAATAAGCGATTTCCATCAAGAATTGTAGAAGCCATCGGCAGATTTGTTTCAATCTATTTCCTAACATGTTCAGCAATATAACAGTGTTATTTCATGCATTTTAGCAGTGGGAAACACGAGAAAACTTCGGTTTTCTACTTTAGATTCGTTCCAGACATATTGCATAAGTTGTACTTTGTGTGATTTACTGTGGTTCTCTGATCGAAATCCAGTTATTAAAATAGTGATTTTCATGCTTATTTTGATCATTTTAAGCACTTAAATACGCTTTAAACAATAACATTAGAGAAATAAGCGATTTCCATCAAGAATTGTAGAAGCCATCGGCAGATTTGTTTCAATCTATTTCCTAACATGTTCAGCAATATAACAGTGTTATTTCATGCATTTTAGCAGTGGGAAACACGAGAAAACTTCGGTTTTCTACTTTAGATTCGTTCCAGACATATTGCATAAGTTGTACTTTGTGTGATTTACTGTGGTTCTCTGATCGAAATCCAGTTATTAAAATAGTGATTTTCATGCTTATTTTGATCATTTTAAGCACTTAAATACGCTTTAAACAATAACATTAGAGAAATAAGCGATTTCCATCAAGAATTGTAGAAGCCATCGGCAGATTTGTTTCAATCTATTTCCTAACATGTTCAGCAATATAACAGTGTTATTTCATGCATTTTAGCAGTGGGAAACACGAGAAAACTTCGGTTTTCTACTTTAGATTCGTTCCAGACATATTGCATAAGTTGTACTTTGTGTGATTTACTGTGGTTCTCTGATCGAAATCCAGTTATTAAAATAGTGATTTTCATGCTTATTTTGATCATTTTAAGCACTTAAATACGCTTTAAACAATAACATTAGAGAAATAAGCGATTTCCATCAAGAATTGTAGAAGCCATCGGCAGATTTGTTTTCAATCTATTTCCTAACATGTTCAGCAATATAACAGTGTTATTTCATGCATTTTAGCAGTGGGAAACACGAGAAAACTTCGGTTTTCTACTTTAGATTCGTTCCAGACATATTGCATAAGTTGTACTTTGTGTGATTTACTGTGGTTCTCTGATCGAAATCCAGTTATTAAAATAGTGATTTTCATGCTTATTTTGATCATTTTAAGCACTTAAATACGCTTTAAACAATAACATTAGAGAAATAAGCGATTTCCATCAAGAATTGTAGAAGCCATCGGCAGATTTGTTTCAATCTATTTCCTAACATGTTCAGCAATATAACAGTGTTATTTCATGCATTTTAGCAGTGGGAAACACGAGAAAACTTCGGTTTTCTACTTTAGATTCGTTCCAGACATATTGCATAAGTTGTACTTTTGTGATTTACTGTGGTTCTCTGATCGAAATCCAGTTATTAAAATAGTGATTTTCATGCTTATTTTGATCATTTTAAGCACTTAAATACGCTTTAAACAATAACATTAGAGAAATAAGCGATTTCCATCAAGAATTGTAGAAGCCATCGGCAGATTTGTTTCAATCTATTTCCTAACATGTTCAGCAATATAACAGTGTTATTTCATGCATTTTAGCAGTGGGAAACACGAGAAAACTTCGGTTTTCTACTTTAGATTCGTTCCAGACATATTGCATAAGTTGTACTTTGTGTGATTTACTGTGGTTCTCTGATCGAAATCCAGTTATTAAAATAGTGATTTTCATGCTTATTTTGATCATTTTAAGCACTTAAATACGCTTTAAACAATAACATTAGAGAAATAAGCGATTTCCATCAAGAATTGTAGAAGCCATCGGCAGATTTGTTTCAATCTATTTCCTAACATGTTCAGCAAATAACAGTGTTATTTCATGCATTTTAGCAGTGGGAAACACGAGAAAACTTCGGTTTTCTACTTTAGATTCGTTCCAGACATATTGCATAAGTTGTACTTTGTGTGATTTACTGTGGTTCTCTGATCGAAATCCAGTTATTAAAATAGTGATTTTCATGCTTATTTTGATCATTTTAAGCACTTAAATACGCTTTAAACAATAACATTAGAGAAATAAGCGATTTCCATCAAGAATTGTAGAAGCCATCGGCAGATTTGTTTCAATCTATTTCCTAACATGTTCAGCAATATAACAGTGTTATTTCATGCATTTTAGCAGTGGGAAACACGAGAAAACTTCGGTTTTCTACTTTAGATTCGTTCCAGACATATTGCATAAGTTGTACTTTGTGTGATTTACTGTGGTTCTCTGATCGAAATCCAGTTATTAAAATAGTGATTTTCATGCTTATTTTGATCATTTTAAGCACTTAAATACGCTTTAAACAATAACATTAGAGAAATAAGCGATTTCCATCAAGAATTGTAGAAGCCATCGGCAGATTTTTCAATCTATTTCCTAACATGTTCAGCAATATAACAGTGTTATTTCATGCATTTTAGCAGTGGGAAACACGAGAAAACTTCGGTTTTCTACTTTAGATTCGTTCCAGACATATTGCATAAGTTGTACTTTGTGTGATTTACTGTGGTTCTCTGATCGAAATCCAGTTATTAAAATAGTGATTTTCATGCTTATTTTGATCATTTTAAGCACTTAAATACGCTTTAAACAATAACATTAGAGAAATAAGCGATTTCCATCAAGAATTGTAGAAGCCATCGGCAGATTTGTTTCAATCTATTTCCTAACATGTTCAGCAATATAACAGTGTTATTTCATGCATTTTAGCAGTGGGAAACACGAGAAAACTTCGGTTTTCTACTTTAGATTCGTTCCAGACATATTGCATAAGTTGTACTTTGTGTGATTTACTGTGGTTCTCTGATCGAAATCCAGTTATTAAAATAGTGATTTTCATGCTTATTTTGATCATTTTAAGCACTTAAATACGCTTTAAACAATAACATTAGAGAAATAAGCGATTTCCATCAAGAATTGTAGAAGCCATCGGCAGATTTGTTTCAATCTATTTCCTAACATGTTCAGCAATATAACAGTGTTATTTCATGCATTTTAGCAGTGGGAAACACGAGAAAACTTCGGTTTTCTACTTTAGATTCGTTCCAGACATATTGCATAAGTTGTACTTTGTGTGATTTACTGTGGTTCTCTGATCGAAATCCAGTTATTAAAATAGTGATTTTCATGCTTATTTTGATCATTTTAAGCACTTAAATACGCTTTAAAACAATAACATTAGAGAAATAAGCGATTTCCATCAAGAATTGTAGAAGCCATCGGCAGATTTGTTTCAATCTATTTCCTAACATGTTCAGCAATATAACAGTGTTATTTCATGCATTTTAGCAGTGGGAAACACGAGAAAACTTCGGTTTTCTACTTTAGATTCGTTCCAGACATATTGCATAAGTTGTACTTTGTGTGATTTACTGTGGTTCTCTGATCGAAATCCAGTTATTAAAATAGTGATTTTCATGCTTATTTTGATCATTTTAAGCACTTAAATACGCTTTAAACAATAACATTAGAGAAATAAGCGATTTCCATCAAGAATTGTAGAAGCCATCGGCAGATTTGTTTCAATCTATTTCCTAACATGTTCAGCAATATAACAGTGTTATTTCATGCATTTTAGCAGTGGGAAACACGAGAAAACTTCGGTTTTCTACTTTAGATTCGTTCCAGACATATTGCATAAGTTGTACTTTGTGTGATTTACTGTGGTTCTCTGATCGAAATCCAGTTATTAAAATAGTGATTTTCATGCTTATTTTGATCATTTTAAGCACTTAAATACGCTTTAAACAATAACATTAGAGAAATAAGCGATTTCCATCAAGAATTGTAGAAGCCATCGGCAGATTTGTTTCAATCTATTTCCTAACATGTTCAGCAATAACAGTGTTATTTCATGCATTTTAGCAGTGGGAAACACGAGAAAACTTCGGTTTTCTACTTTAGATTCGTTCCAGACATATTGCATAAGTTGTACTTTGTGTGATTTACTGTGGTTCTCTGATCGAAATCCAGTTATTAAAATAGTGATTTTCATGCTTATTTTGATCATTTTAAGCACTTAAATACGCTTTAAACAATAACATTAGAAAATAAGCGATTTCCATCAAGAATTGTAGAAGCCATCGGCAGATTTGTTTCAATCTATTTCCTAACATGTTCAGCAATATAACAGTGTTATTTCATGCATTTTAGCAGTGGGAAACACGAGAAAACTTCGGTTTTCTACTTTAGATTCGTTCCAGACATATTGCATAAGTTGTACTTTGTGTGATTTACTGTGGTTCTCTGATCGAAATCCAGTTATTAAAATAGTGATTTTCATGCTTATTTTGATCATTTTAAGCACTTAAATACGCTTTAAACAATAACATTAGAGAAATAAGCGATTTCCATCAAGAATTGTAGAAGCCATCGGCAGATTTGTTTCAATCTATTTCCTAACATGTTCAGCAATATAACAGTGTTATTTCATGCATTTTAGCAGTGGGAAACACGAGAAAACTTCGGTTTTCTACTTTAGATTCGTTCCAGACATATTGCATAAGTTGTACTTTGTGTGATTTACTGTGGTTCTCTGATCGAAATCCAGTTATTAAAATAGTGATTTTCATGCTTATTTTGATCATTTTAAGCACTTAAATACGCTTTAAACAATAACATTAGAGAAATAAGCGATTTCCATCAAGAATTGTAGAAGCCATCGGCAGATTTGTTTCAATCTATTTCCTAACATGTTCAGCAATATAACAGTGTTATTTCATGCATTTTAGCAGTGGGAAACACGAGAAAACTTCGGTTTTCTACTTTAGATTCGTTCCAGACATATTGCATAAGTTGTACTTTGTGTGATTTACTGTGGTTCTCTGATCGAAATCCAGTTATTAAAATAGTGATTTTCATGCTTATTTTGATCATTTTAAGCACTTAAATACGCTTTAAACAATAACATTAGAGAAATAAGCGATTTCCATCAAGAATTGTAGAAGCCATCGGCAGATTTGTTTCAATCTATTTCCTAACATGTTCAGCAATATAACAGTGTTATTTCATGCATTTTAGCAGTGGGAAACACGAGAAAACTTCGGTTTTCTACTTTAGATTCGTTCCAGACATATTGCATAAGTTGTACTTTGTGTGATTTACTGTGGTTCTCTGATCGAAATCCAGTTATTAAAATAGTGATTTTCATGCTTATTTTGATCATTTTAAGCACTTAAATACGCTTTAAACAATAACATTAGAGAAATAAGCGATTTCCATCAGAATTGTAGAAGCCATCGGCAGATTTGTTTCAATCTATTTCCTAACATGTTCAGCATATAACAGTGTTATTTCATGCATTTTAGCAGTGGGAAACACGAGAAAACTTCGGTTTTCTACTTTAGATTCGTTCCAGACATATTGCATAAGTTGTACTTTGTGTGATTTACTGTGGTTCTCTGATCGAAATCCAGTTATTAAAATAGTGATTTTCATGCTTATTTTGATCATTTTAAGCACTTAAATACGCTTTAAACA
>JACMZG010000111.1:33530-56614 GCA_018340805.1 Microvelia longipes | reverse complement strand
TTGATAACCATGATAAGTAATTCATACTTTAATAGAGTATTTGCATAAGAAATTCATATTATTATAGAGTATTGTTTAAGTATATTTTTAAGTAATTAATGAACTATAAATTACATTATACATACAATATAAAACCCCTATACATACCCATAATATTACATAAATTTATATAAAATCCTATGCATATCTATAATATCATATAAGTTCATATATATCATAAAGATTCCTCGCAATATCGTATAAAATATACAACCTTAGCATTAATAAAGTTATATAGTTAGAACTATAGGGTATTTTTATAAGAGATTCATATAATTATAGGGGTTTTTATAAGAGATCTTATAATTATATAGTTTTTTTATAGAACAATATGGTATTTGTATAAGTATTTCATAGAATTATAGGGTATATTTATAAGAGATTCATAGAATATAGGTATTTGTATAAGAGATTCATATAATTATAGAGTATTGTTATAAGGAATTTATAAGTAATTAATGAACTAATTAATGAACTATAATTACATATACATACAACATAAATTCATATTAAACCTTACACATACCATAATATCACATAAATTTATATAAACCCTAACATATCTATAATATCATATAAATTCATATAAAATCATAAAGATTCCTCGCAATATCGTATAAAATATACAACCTTAGCATAAATAAAGTTATATAGTTACTGTATAAAACGGTATAAATGAATGAAAACTTATATAAAAACATATAAAGTATTCATTGAGTTTATATGTTCATTATATGTATTTCATTTTATGTATATGTTTTGAGTTTATTAGGTTTCAATGAGATGAAACTCAATAATAATAAAAACCATATCAAATCCTATAAAAATCTAATGAAAACTATATAAACTTCAATAAGGTCATATACATCCATATAAAGTCTATATAAAACTCTGTAAACAAAAATCATACAAATTCATAAAGAAATCAGGTACTATCCTATGTAAACCTTTACTTTTTAAAATAAAAAGAAACGCACATTTAAATTATACCCATACATAGGTAATTAAATAAAAAATAATGCATTAAAATCAACAAGCTTTATTTTACTACAATAATACAATCTTTTATATACAATTTAGTTTCTCTCTTCATATTACTGAAATAAAACATAATTAAATATAGTTATACATAAATGCATACCTTTTTTTCTTTGATCTTCATCTTCTGGAGGCTTGATCAAATATTGGTCTTACAAGAAAATGTATTATGTTTCCTAATATATAGTTTGTACTGGTTCTGAATTTCTTACATATTGCTACATGTCTTTCAAATGTATTTCTTTTTGAATACATTTAAACAGTTGGGACACCAATTTGATTGAATTTTTATGCCAGATCCTTTAGGATATTGATTCATTAACCTGTTCAAATTCATTACAGCTGTATAATGGTACTTATTTCCATCTTCTAACAGCAATAAATATATTTTCTTTCCATTCTCTATTTTTGACTTGTGGATGATGTCTACCTTTGGGTGTTTGAAAATATCTTTACTATTATCTTTCACTTCATTCGGATTCCAAGAGACAACATTGATGCTCAGTCCTGGATTTTTCTTTCAAATTTCCTTATATTGTCCAATTTCATTGGCATGTCTGATTCTTCAATACTAATTCAGACATGTATTTTTCATAATCCGCTTTTCTATTTCTATGTTGATTTTTACCAAATTGGTCTTTTTTGAGAATGGCTAGAATGCTGTAGATAAAACATTTATTATCATTGTTCTGGATATTGACTACAGTCCTTTTCCTTTTCAGATTTCCCGGTGTTTCAACATTCATATTCCTCGACAGTCTGTTTATATTTTGATGGCTATGATATAAATCTTTTTCGATAACAACATCTGATTTTGTTGATCCACCAACTTGATTATCTGCATCAATGAATTCTTGTAAAACTATATCACCTTCATTTATTTCATCGATGACTTCAAAATTATTCCAATATTCTGCTTCCATCTTGAATTCTTCATCATCAGCGATTACAATGACATCTGGCTCGTTCTTGATTTTTACTTCATCGTTATCCTCGATTACAATGACATTTGGCTCGTTCTTGATTTTTACTTCATCGTTATTTTGATAAATGACATTTGGCTCGTTCTTGATTTTACTTCATCCTTATCTTGATTACAATGACATTTGGCTCGTTCTTGATTTTTACTTCATCGTTATTTCGATTACAATGACATTTGGCTCGTTCTTGATTTTTACTTCATCGTTATCTTTGATTACAATGACATTTGGCTCGTTCTTGATTTTTACTTCATCGTTATCCATGATAACAATGACATTTGGCTCGTTCTTGATTTTTACTTCATCCTTATCGATTACAATGACATTTGGCTCGTTCTTGATTTTTACTTCATCCTTATCTCGATTAAATGACATTTGGCTCGTTCTTGATTTTTACTTCATCGTTATCCATGATTACAATGACATTTGGCTCGTTTTGATTTTACTTCATCGTTATCTGGACTCGTTCTTGATTTTTACTTCATCGTTATCCATGATTACAATGACATTTGGCTCGTTCTTGATTTTTACTTTCATCGTTATCTTTGATAACCATGACATTTGGCTCGTTCTTGATTTTTACTTCATCGTTACTTGACACTTGATTTTTATTCATCCTTATCGATTACAATGACATTTGGCTCGTTCTGATTTTTACTTCATCGTTATCTTTGATAACATGACATTTGGCTCGTTCTTGATTTTTACTTCATCGTTATCCATGATTACAATGACATTTGGCTCGTTCTTGATTTTTACTTCATCGTTATCCATGATTACAATGACATTTGGCTCGTTCTTGATTTTACTTCATCGTTATCCTGATTACAATGAATTTGGCTCGTTCTTGATTTTTACTTCATCGTTATCCTGACAATGACATTTGCTCGTTCTTGATTTTTACTTCATCGTTATCGTTTGATAACATGATGAAGTAATTCATACAATATAGAGTATTTGGCATAAGAAATTCATATAATTATAGAGTATTGTTATAAGGAATTTATAAGTAATTAATGAACTATAATTACATTATACATACAATATAAAACCCTATACATACCCATAATATTACATAAATTTATATAAAATCCTATGCATATCTATAATATCATATAAGTTCATATATATCATAAAGATTCCTCGCAATATCGTATAAAATATACAACCTTAGCATAAATAAAGTTATATAGTTAGAACTATAGGGTATTTTTATAAGAGATTCATATAATTATAGGTATTTTTATAAGAGATTCATATAATTATATTTTTTTTATAGAACTATATGGTATTTGTATAAGTATTTCATAGAATTATAGGGTATATTTATAAGAGATTCATAGAATATAGGGTATTTGTATAAGAGATTCATATAATTATAGAGTATTGTTATAAGGAATTTATAAGTAATTAATGAACTAATTAATGAACTATAATTACATTATACATACAACATAAATTCATATAAAACCTTACACATACCCATAATATCACATAAATTTATATAAAACCCTATACATATCTATATATCATATAAATTCATATAAAATCATAAAGATTCCTCGCAATATCGTATAAAATATACAACCTTAGCATAAATAAAGTTATATAGTTACTGTATAAAACGGTATAAATGAATGAAAACTTATATAAAAAACATATAAAGTATTCATTGAGTGTATATGTTCATTATATGTATTTCATTTTATGTATATGTTTTGAGTTTATTAGGTTTCAATGAGATGAAACTCAATAATATAATAAAAACCATATCAAATCCTATAAAAATCTAATGAAAACTATATAAACTTCAATAAGTCATATACATCCATATAAAGTCTATATAAAACTCTGTAAACAAAAATCATACAAATTCATAAAGAAATCAGGTACTATCCTATGTAAACCTTTACTTTTTAAAAGAAACGCACATTTAAATTATACCCATACATAGGTAATTAAATAAAAATAATGCATTAAAATCAACAAGCTTTATTTTACTACAATAATACAATCTTTTTATATACAATTTAGTTTCTCTCTTCATATTACTGAAATAAAACATAATTAAATATAGTTATACATAAATGCATACCTTTTTTTTCTTTGATCTTCATCTTCTGGAGGCTTGATCAAATATTGGTCTTACAAGAAAATGTATTATGTTTCCTATAATATATAGTTTGTACTGGTTCTGAATTTCTTACATATTACTACATGTCTTTCAAATGTATATTTCTTTTTGAATACATTTAAACAGTTGGGACACCAATTTGATTGAATTTTTATGCCAGATCCTTTAGGATATTGATTCATTAACCTGTTCAAATTCATTACAGCTGTATAATGGTACTTATTTCCATCTTCTAACAGCAATAAATATATTTTCTTTCCATTCTCTATTTTTGACTTGTGGATGATGTCTACCTTTGGGTGTTTGAAAATATCTTTACTATTATCTTTCACTTCATTCGGATTCCAAGAGACAACATTGATGCTCAGTCCTGGATTTTTTCTTTCAAATTTCCTTATATTGTCCAATTTCATTGGCATGTCTGATTCTTCAAATACTAATTCAGACATGTATTTTTCATAATCCGCTTTTCTATTTCTATGTTGATTTTTACCAAATTGGTCTTTTTTGAGAATGGCTAGAATGCTGTAGATAAAACATTTATTATCATTGTTCTGGATATTGACTACAGTCCTTTTTCCTTTTCAGATTTCCCGGTGTTTCAACATTCATATTCCTCGACAGTCTGTTTATATTTTGATGGCTATGATATAAATCTTTTTCGATAACAACATCTGATTTTGTTGATCCACCAACTTGATTATCTGCATCAATGAATTCTTGTAAAACTATATCACCTTCATTTATTTCATCGATGACTTCAAAATTATTCCAATATTCTGCTTCCATCTTGAATTCTTCATCATCAGCGATTACAATGAATCTGGCTCGTTCTTGATTTTTACTTCATTATCTCGATTAAATGACATTTGGCTCGTTCTTGATTTTTACTTCATCCTTATCTCGATTACAATGACATTCTTGATTTTTACTTCATCCTTACGATTACAATGACATTGGCTCGTTCTTGATTTTTACTTCATCGTTATCCATGATACATGACATTTGGCTCGTTCTTGATTTTACTTCATTATCAATGACATTTGGCTCGTTCTTGATTTTTACGCTGTTGGCTCGTTCTTGATTTTACTTCATCCTTATCTCTACAATGACATTGGCTCGTTCTTGATTTTTACTTCATCGTTATCCATGATTACAATGACATTTGGCTCGTTCTTGATTTTACTTCATCGATGATTACAATGACATTTGGCTCGTTCTTGATTTTTACTTCATCGTTATCCTGATTACAATGACATTTGGCTCGTTCTTGATTTTTACTTCATCGTTATCCATGATTACAATGACATTTGGCTCGTTCTTGATTTTTACTCTCGTTATCTTTGATAACCATGATAAGTAATTATACAATATAGAGTATTTGCATAAGAAATTCATATAATTATAGATATTGTTATAAGGAATTTATAAGTAATTAATGAACTATAATACATAACATACAATATAAAACCCTATACATACCCATAATATTACATAAATTTATATAAAATCCTATGCATATCTATAATATCATATAAGTTCATATATAATCATAAAGATTTTCGCAATATCGTATAAAATATACAACCTTAGCATAATAAAGTTATATAGTTAGAACTATAGGGTATTTTTATAAGAGATTCATATAATTATAGGGTATTTTTATAAAGATTCTTATATTATATAGTTTTTTTATACAATATTGTATTGTATAAGTATTTCATAGAATTATAGGGTATATTTATAAGAGATTCATAGAATATAGGTATTTGTATAAGAGATTCATATAATTATAGAGTTTGTTATAAGGAATATTTAATTAATTTAATTAATGAACTATAATTACATTATACTAACATAAATTCATATTAAACCTTACACATACCCATAATATCACATAAATTTATATAAAACCCTATACATATCTATAATATCATATAAATTCATATAAAATCATAAAGATTCCTCGCAATATCGTATAAAATATAACCTTAGCATAAATAAAGTTATATAGTTACTGTTAAAAACGGTATATAATGAATGAAAACTTATATAAAAAACATATAAAGTATTCATTGAGTTTATATGTTCATTATATGTATTTCATTTTATGTATATGTTTTGAGTTTATTAGGTTTCAATGAGATGAAACTCAATAATATAATAAAAACCATATCAAATCCTATAAAAATCTAATGAAAACTATATAAACTTCAATAAGGTCATATACATCCATATAAAGTCTATAAAACTCTGTAAACAAAAATCATACAAATTCATAAAGAAATCAGGTACTATCCTATGTAAACCTTTACTTTTTTAAAAAAAACGCACATTTAAATTATACCCATACATAGGTAATTAAATAAAAAATAATGCATTAAAATCAACAAGCTTTATTTTACTACAATAATACAATCTTTTTATATACAATTTAGTTTCTCTCTTCATATTACTGAAATAAAACATAATTAAATATAGTTATACATAAATGCATACCCTTTTTTTCTTTGATCTTCATCTTCTGGAGGCTTGATCAAATATTGGTCTTACAAGAAAATGTATTATGTTTCCTATAATATATAGTTTGTACTGGTTCTGAATTTCTTACATATTGCTACATGTCTTTCAAATGTATATTTCTTTTGAATACATTTAAACAGTTGGGACACCAATTTGATTGAATTTTTATGCCAGATCCTTTAGGATATTGATTCATTAACCTGTTCAAATTCATTACAGCTGTATAATGGTACTTATTTCCATCTTCTAACAGCAATAAATATATTTTCTTTCCATTCTCTATTTTTGACTTGTGGATGATGTCTACCTTTGGGTGTTTGAAAATATCTTTACTATTATCTTTCACTTCATTCGGATTCCAAGAGACAACATTGATGCTCAGTCCTGGATTTTTTCTTTCAAATTTCCTTATATTGTCCAATTTCATTGGCATGTCTGATTCTTCAAATACTAATTCAGACATGTATTTTTCATAATCCGCTTTTCTATTTCTATGTTGATTTTTACCAAATTGGTCTTTTTTGAGAATGGCTAGAATGCTGTAGATAAAACATTTATTATCATTGTTCTGGATATTGACTACAGTCCTTTTCCTTTTCAGATTTCCCGGTGTTTCAACATTCATATTCCTCGACAGTCTGTTTATATTTTGATGGCTATGATATAAATCTTTTTCGATAACAACATCTGATTTGTTGATCCACCAACTTGATTATCTGCATCAATGAATTCTTGTAAAACTATATCACCTTCATTTATTTCATCGATGACTTCAAAATTATTCCAATATTCTGCTTCCATCTTGAATTCTTCATCATCAGCGATTACAATGACATTTGGCTCGTTCTTGATTTTTACTTCATCGTTATCATCGATTACAATGACATTTGGCTCGTTCTTGATTTTACTTCATCGTTATCTTGGCTCGTTCTTGATTTTTACTTCATCCTTATCTCGATTACAATGACATTTGGCTCGTTCTTGATTTTTACTTCATCGTTATCCATGATTACAATGACATTTGGCTCGTTCTTGATTTTTACTTCATCCTTATCTTCGATTACAATGACATTTGGCTCGTTCTTGTTTTTACTTCATCCTTATCTTCGATTACAATGACATTTGGCTCGTTCTTGATTTTTACTTCATCGTTATCCTACATGACATCGTTCTTGATTCATCGTTAATTACAATGACATTTGGCTCGTTCTTGATTTTTACTTCATCGTTATCCATGATTACAATGACATTTGGCTCGTTCTTGATTTTTACTTCATCGTTATCCTCGATTACAATGACATTTGGCTCGTTCTTGATTTTACTTCATCGTTATCCATGATTTACAATGACATTTGGCTCTTCTTGATTTTTACTTCATCGTTATCTTTGATAACATGATAAGTAATTCATACAAATATAGGAGATTTGCATAAGAATTCATATAATTATAGAGTATTGTTATAAGGAATTTATAAGTAATTAATGAACTATAATTACATTATACATACAATATAAAACCTATACATACCCATAATATTACATAAATTTATATAAAATCCTATGCATATCTATAATATCATATAAGTTCATATATATCATAAAGATTCCTCGCAATATCGTATAAATATACAACCTTAGCATTAATAAAGTTATATAGTTAGAACTATAGGGGTATTTTATAAGAGATTTCATATAATTATAGGGTATTTTATAGAGATTCTTATAATTATATAGTTTTTTATAGAACAATATGGTATTTGTATAAGTATTTCATAGAATTATAGGGTATATTTATAAGAGATTCATAGAATATAGGGTATTTGTATAAGAGATTTATATAATTATAGAGTATTGTTATAAGGAATTTATAAGTAATTAATGAACTAATTAATGAACTATAATTACATTATACATACAACATAAATTCATATAAAACCTTACACATACCCATAATATCACATAAATTTATATAAAACCCTATACATATCTATAATATCATATAAATTCATAAAATCATAAAGATTCCTCGCAATATCGTATAAAATATACAACCTTAGCATAAATAAGTTATATAGTTACTGTATAAAACGGTATATAATGAATGAAAACTTATATAAAAAACATATAAAGTATTCATTGAGTTTATATGTTCATTATATGTATTTCATTTTATGTATATGTTTTGAGTTTATTAGGTTTCAATGAGATGAAACTCAATAATATAATAAAAACCATATCAAATCCTATAAAAATCTAATGAAAAACTATATAACTTCAATAAGGTCATATACATCCATATAAAGTCTATATAAAACTCTGTAAAAATCATACAATTCATAAAGAAATCAGGTACTATCCTATGTAAACCTTTACTTTTTAAAAAGAACGCACATTTAAATTATACCCATACATAGGTAATTAAATAAAAAATAATGCATTAAAATCAACAAGCTTTATTTACTACAATAATACAATCTTTTTATATACAATTTAGTTTCTCTCTTCATATTACTGAAATAAAACATAATTAAATATAGTTATACATAAATGCATACCTTTTTTTCTTTGATCTTCATCTTCTGGGGGCTTGATCAAATATTGGTCTTACAAGAAAATGTATTAGTTTTCTATAATATATAGTTTGTACTGGTTCTGAATTTCTTACATATTACTACATGTCTTTTAAATGTATATTTCTTTTTGAATACATTTAAACAGTTGGGACACAATTGATTGAATTTTTATGCCAGATCCTTTAGGATATGATTCATTAACCTGTTCAATTCATTTACAGCTGTATAATGGTAACTTATTTTCATCTCTTTGTAACAGCACTTAAATATATTTTCTTCTGTTAGATGATTCCGTAATTCATCTTTATATCAAAAGTCAAATCTTGATCCATAACAATATTTTATTTGAAGTAAAAGATATCACACATATAAATGTTATTAAAACCAAATTAAAAATTTATGAACCTTTTTAAAAATTCATCAAATTTCAACATTTATAAAATATATTAATCACAATCTCATTTATTTCTTTTTTTTAAAAAAAAATATAAATTTGCTAAAAATATTTTCAAACCATTCTAGTTTTTTAATTGTAATTGCAAAATTTTATAAATCAAAATTTTAAAATTAGTTATCAAACTTCCCAATTTTAATAACTAAACAAAATAAATTTTTAAAAAAATATTCTGAAACATTGAATTTATCAATTTTAATTTTTCTCTATTTTATTTTTATTAACTTATTTATTAATTCAAAAAATTAAACTTTCATTTTTCTTGATTAAACTTTAAAAAATTAACTGTAATTCATTTTAAATAATATAATTTATCAATTACTATCTATCAATTTTTACAAAAATTAATATTTAATAATGGAATTCTTAATCAGAACATCAAAATTAAATGCTTTCAAAAACCTTATATCCCCTTTTTAAGAATTTTTTGATCCTTTCTACGTTTCTTTCGAGACTTTTCCATTTGTATCTTCTAGGATGTAACTCTGTCGTGAACCTTTCCTTTGATCCTGTAGGGTCCTTCAAATCGATCTTGACTCTTGTTCCTTGTTTCAACTTTTACTAAAGACCTCATCACCAATCTCAAATTGTCTCTTGGTAGTATCTCTGTCTCTTGCTCTCTGTGAACTCTTTGGTTATCTGTTTCATACCATTTTTCTTACTATCTTTTTTTCCCAAAAACGATTTCAGCAGGGCTCTTTCCGATGGTTTTCTGTTTTGTAGCATTCAAAGTAAATTCTATCTCTGGTAATACATCCGCCCAATCTGAGGATTCTTTCTTTGAGTGTCGCATTAATCATGTCTCGCATAGTTCTAAAACTGTCTCTCAATTTGTCCATTTGTGTTATGATGATATGGACTTGGAAACTTGAGAGTTATTCCCATGTTTATTTGCAAAGTCTTCATCGATTTGAATCAAACGCTCTTCACAATCAACTCTAATTCTCTCGACATCCGAACTTTAATATCCACTTCTCCATTATTGCTTTTCTTATGGTGTCTTCATCTTGCCTTTGCAATTGCTATCAAAACTACATACTTACTGCACTGATCTATTATACCGAGAACATTATTTTTTCGACCTCTCGTCTCCTGCAATGGTCCACATACATCTATAAATAACAATTCAAAAATATCAGCTGGCTGCGTTTCTTTCGTTTCTTCCTTCGTTTTTGTTGTCAACACTTTAGCTTCTGGCATCATACAGCTTCGGACAACCTCTTGTACTTTGCTCCATAAATGTTTCGCGTTATACTTTATTCTTCATATACGCTGTACTTTTCCGCTCCTGCGTGGCACAATAAAAATGGTGTATTTCAGTATAACCTCATTTATTTATCATCAGGTATCCAAGTTCCTTCATCATTTCTCCAGTATTGTCTTGATCTCTCGAATATCAACTGTATTTAGCATTCTTGTCTTTAATTTTCCAGTCTTGGGGTCTTTCATTGACATCAGACATTTGTGTACAGGTATCGCATTTACTCCTTGACACATATCTGCATTTTATGAGCGTCCTTTTCTATACTCTAATTTATATCTAAGCTGCTCAAAGTAATTAATCCAAGTCTGAAACTGTGAAGTGATAGGTTTTCTTAGTATTCAGCATAAATGTTATAGCTTTATGATCAGTTCTAAGAATAAATCTCTTCCCATATAAATAATGCTTGAAGTGAAGACAAAATAATAAATTGCGAGTAACTCTTTTCTCGTATAATATCTTTCTCATGACTCGTCATTGCGTGTGACCCATAAGCTAATTACTCTTTCCCGACCATTATTGTCTTTCTGCGATAGTACTGCACCAATAGTATCGTCAAACTGCATCAGTATCTAATATAAATTCTCTATTTATATCTGGAAAAACACAATAATTGGTGACGTCATAAGTGCTTCTTTCATTCCATTGAAAATTCCTCTAAGTCGTTATGCCCACTCGATCTTTTGTTACTAGGTCCACTACATAGTTGTTCTAACAATCTGGCTTTCTTTGAATAATCCTTAATAAATTGCGATAGTAATTGCAAATTCCTAAAAAGCTTCTCATTTTTAACGCATTTTGGTTTGCCAAAGTTCTTAATTGCTTCTATCTTAGCTGGATCTGTTTTTGACACCTTCTTTACTAATAACGTGTCCCAAAAATTTGATCTCTTTTCGAAGGAATTGACATTTTCCTGGATTAACTCTCAAACCAGCATTCTTTATATCTGTCAATACTTTATTGATTTTCATAATGTTTTGTTTTTGTTCAGTAAATATGAGAATATCGTCGAGGTAAACCATTGCTCCTTTTATTTTTCCCAATCACTTTATCATCATTTCCTGAAAATGTACCTGGAGCTGCCGCAATCCAAACCATCTATTAAAACAATTTGTCCTTGTTTGGGTTGAAAAAGCCGTCTTCTCTTGAGAATCTTCACTGAGTTCCACTTGATAATATGCATTTCCTAATCTATAGAACAAAATTATTGTGCACCTTCCAAGGCATCTAGTATTTCGTCACATTAGGCATAGGAAAAGCCTGTCTTTCTGTAATTGCATGAGCTGTCTAAAATCTAAACATAATCTATATCTGTTTTTCTTTTTCCAAACGCAGATTAATGGTGTATTTCCACTGTGAATTACATTCCGAATAATACCGTTTTCATAAAGATTCTTGATGGCCTCTTCAATCTTGTCTCTAGATTCATTGGTTGACGATAAGGTTTTATGTTAATCGGACCTCCTTTAGTTGGTTATTTTAGCTTCGTTAAGTGTGTGCATCCAATGTCCCATTTATCAGCCATGAATACATTCTCGTTATTCTGAATAATTGTAGTCAATCTCTGATCATTTGTTAATTTCTAAAATCTCCATCGCATGTCTCAATCTTTCGCCTGTCCGTAACCTGTTCTTCCAAATTTCGCTCAATGTTGCAAACCAAATCTCTCTCGTTGATTCTCTTGTCCTACTTCACTTCTCTGAAGAACAATACCCAAAAATATCCTGAAAATCCACTCCACCAATTAGATCTGGTACTAACTTCTCTACTATTATAAATGTCACTTCTTTACACACTCCTGAAACCTAACTTCCACACGTATCTTCCCACATGTCTCCAAAGAGCTATTATTCGCGCATTGTAATCTTTCCTCACTTTTCTCTAACATCATTTCTCCAGTCTCCTGAATCCTTCCATACTCATTACATATTCGTGCCCAGTATCTAACAAACAATCAAATTTCTCACCTTTAATCAATCACAGAAATGCTGGTCTCCCTTGCATTTTTATCATACGAAATTTCTACGTTCTGTCTCTTCGATTGTTCCAATCACTTCTGTTTTTAAAACTTCTTTCTTTATTGAACTTTTTTTTTTAGAAATCTGTAAACTTTTTCTAACCACTTTATTATCTCATTCCATCTTTTCGACCTCCTGCATGAGGATAATTTAAACTGTATCACATTTAATAGATGGCTCCGACCAACTCCTCTACTGATGGAGCCCTGCCTTTTGGGTATTACTTTCAGATCTTCATCTTCTGTTCTGCTTTCAGAAATATCTCTTCACTTCTTCGTCGTCTTCTTCTCGAATAGCATTGAACATATTTGTTCGTACTCCAATCTTTTTGGTTCTTGCTCCGGTTTGATGTGGTTCTATTTTCTCGACTTTCCCTTGTTAATGTTCGTTGTAAATTTTGCTCTGTGCCTTGTTTTTTACATTCTGCCGGCAGTACAATCTTCTGTACATCTATTTCTGACGTGACCGATCTTACCGCAACCAAAACATTTTTGGTGGCTTTTTATCTGGACATTTCTACTCAAATGTCTTTTTCTGTGGCAAGGTCAACATCCATTGTGAATTTTTGGACACTTCTTTTTGTGTGTCCAGATCTCTGACCAAAGTCCAACACACTGGCTCTGATCTTTTCTCTAGCTTTCGTGGTTTCTTTTTGTCCCGTAGTATTTCTTCTCACGAGCTATTTCTTGCATAACTCTTCACTGCAATTAACAGGTTCTCTTTTTTCTATTTTTTGTCTAATAAAGGATATAGTTATCTTTTATATCTTCAACTTTCTCCATTCTTCTAATGATTATCCCTCTTTACTTTCTTGCTGTTTGAACAAATTATCAGCATTTTCGCCATCATTTTTTCTTTGGTCAGCTCTCCATTTTATCAGCAATCTATCGAACTAAATCTTAACTTTTTTGAAAAAAGACTTCAACGTCTTCACCACTACGTCTTTAATTCACCAGGATTTTGGGAAATTTTTATACGTTCTTCTTTTGCTCTCGGAAATAGTCGCAAATCTTCCTTGGAATCCGTCAGCTTTCTTCAACGTTTTAACGGTATGCCTCCATTAATTCTTCGTCCAGCATAAATGTCTGTCATTAGACGCTCCTGATCCTTCTTATTCTACCGATGTTTCTTCGCATCGAAATATTTATTCACAACGTTTGATGAACTTTCTCTAAATCGTCTCCTCTTAGAGAATATCTTGAGAACATATTTCAGTTTCGCATCCGGTGTTTACCGCTGCCACCATGTTAGATGATTCCGAATTCATCTTTATATCAAAAGTCAAATCTTGATCCATAACAATATTTATTTGAAGTAAAAAGAATATTCACACATATAAATGTTATTTAAACAAATTTAAAAATTTTATGAACTTTTAAAAATTCCAATCAATTCAACATTTTTAAAAATATTATTAATCACAATCTCAATTTATTTCTTTTTTTTTAAAAAAAATATTTAAATTTTGCTAAAAAATATTTCAACATCTAGTTTTTTATTCTAATTGCAAAAATTTTTTATAAAAATCAAAATTTTAAAATAGATTTAATCCAACTTCAATTATAATTAAACAAAATTAAATTTTATAAAAAATTATTCTGAAACAATTAATTTTATCAATTTTAATTTTCTACTTTTTATTTTATATAAACTTATTTATTAATTCAAAAAAAAATAATATCATTATTTTTGATAAACTTTAAAAATTAAAACTGTAATTCATTTTAAAATTAAATAATTTATCAATTACTATCTTTCACATTTTTACAAAAATTAAATATTAATAATGGGAATTCTTCAATCAGAACATTAAAATTCAAAATGCTTCAAAACAACCTTTATACTTTCCATTCTCTATTTTTTGACTTGTGGGATGATGTCTATCTTGGGTGTGTTGAAAATATCTTTACTATTATCTTTCACTTCATTCGGATTCCAAGAGACAACATTGATGCTCAGTCCTGGATTTTTTCTTTCAAATTTCTTATATTGTCCAATTTCATTGGCATGTCTGATTCTTCAAATACTAATTCAGACATGTATTTTTCATAATCCGCTTTTCTATTTCTATGTTGATTTTTACCAAATTGGTCTTTTTTGAGAATGGCTAGAATGCTGTAGATAAAACATTTATTATCATTGTTCTGGATATTGACTACAGTCCTTTTCCTTTTCAGATTTCCCGGTGTTTCAACATTCATATTCCTCGACAGTCTGTTTATATTTTGATGGCTATGATATAAATCTTTTTCGATAACAAATCTGATTTTGTTGATCCACCAACTTGATTATCTGCATCAATGAATTCTTGTAAAACTATATCACCTTCATTTATTTCATCGATGACTTCAAATTATTCAATATTCTGCTTCCTTGTTATTCCATCTTGCGCTACAATGACATGGCTCGTTCTTGATTTTTACTTCATCTTATCTCAATGACATTTGGCTCGTTCTTGATTTTTACTTCAATCGCTCGATTTACAATGACATTTGGCTCGTTCTTGATTTTTACTTCATCGTTATCATGATTACAATGACATTTGGCTCGTTTCTTGATTTTTACTTCATCGTTATCTAACCATGACATTTGGCTCGTTCTTGATTTTTACTTCATCGTTATCCATGATTACAATGACATTTGGCTCGTTCTTGATTTTTACTTCATCGTTATCCATGATTTACATGACATTTGGCTCGTTCTTGATTTTTACTTCATCGTTATCCGATTACAATGACATTTGGCTCGTTCTTGATTTTTATTCATCGTTATGATTACAATGACATTTGGCTCGTTCTTGATTTTTACTTCATCGTTATCTTTGATAACCATGACATTTGGCTCGTTCTTGATTTTTACTTCATCCTTATCCTCGATTACAATGACATTTGGCTCGTTCTTGATTTTTACTTCATCGTTATCTTTGATAAATGACATTTGGCTCGTTCTTGATTTTTACTTCATCTTATCCTCGATTACAATGACATTTGGCTCGTTCTTGATTTTTACTTCATCGTTATCCATGATTACAATGACATTTGGCTCGTTCTTGATTTTTACTTCATCGTTATCATGATAACCATGACATTTGGCTCGTTCTTGATTTTACTTCATCCTTATCCTCGATTACAATGACATTTGGCTCGTTCTTGATTTTTACTTCATCGTTATCTTTGATAACCATGACATTTGGCTCGTTCTTGATTTTACTTCATCCTTATCCTCGATTACAATGACATTTGGCTCGTTCTGATTTTTACTTCATCGTTATCATGATACAATGACATTTGGCTCGTTCTTGATTTTTACTTCATCCTTATCTCGATTACAATGACATTTGGCTCGTTCTTGATTTTTACTTCATCGTTATTTGATTACAATGACATTTGGCTCGTTCTTGATTTTACTTCATCGTTATCCTCGATTACAATGACGTCTGGTTTGTCATTATTATTAATAATTTCTAACTTAATTTTCTTATTTGGTTTTCTTCTTTCTTATGATTTCTTTATGAATTTGTATGATTTTTTGTTTACAGAGTTTTATATAGACTTTATATGGATGTATATGACCTTATTGAAGTTTATATAGTTTTCATTAGATTTTTATAGGATTTGATATGGTTTTTATTGTATTATTGAGTTTCATCTCATTGAAACCTAATAAACTCAAAACATATACATAAAATGAAATACATATAATGAACATATACACTCAATGAATACTTTATAAGTTTTCATTCATTATATACCGTTTTATATAGTAACTATATAACTTTATTTATGCTAAGGTTGTATATTTTATACGATATTTGCGAGGAATCTTTATGATTTTATATGAATTTATATGATATTATAGATGTATAGGGTTTTATATAAATTTATGTGATATTATGGGTATGTATAAGGTTTTATATGAATTTATGTTGTATGTATAATGTAATTATAGTTCATTAATTAGTTCATTAATTACTTATAAATTCCTTATAACAATACTCTATATTCTATGAATTACTTATACAAATACCCTATATTCTTTGAATCTCTTATAAATATACCCTATAATTCTATGAAATACTTATACAAATACCATATAGTTCTATAAAAAAAAACTATATAATTATATGAATCTCTTATAAAAATACTCTATATTCTATGAATTACTTATACAAATATCCTATATTCTATGAATTACTTATAAAAATACCCTATAATTATATGAATCTCTTATAAAAATACCCTATAGTTCTAACTATATAACTTTATTTATGATAAGGTTGTATTGAACATCTATAGATATTTTATATGGTATCTGACGGGTGACCATAAGGTTTTACATAATATTATTGGATATTTATAGGGTTTCATATGAATTTATGTGTTATGTATAGAGATTTATATGGTTTTATATATACACACAGACACACGCAAACAATATAAAATACATACAAATTGCAACCATCTCATACAAAATATTACAAAAAATTTACTAGAAGTGTACAAATTATTACATAAATTTACCAGAAATGTACAAATTATTACAGAAATTTACCAGAAAAAATTATTACAGAAATTACTAGAAGTGTACAAATTATTACAAAAATTTACCAGAAATGTATAAAATATTACAAATATTTACCAGAAGTGTATAAAATATTACATAAATTTACCAGAAGTCGCAAAGATTTCAAATTCCCATGTAAAACATAGGGAAAATTAATAAGAAATTTACCAGAAGTCGCAAAACATTTCTAAATATTTACCAGAAGTGTATAAAATATTACAAATATTTACCAGAAGTGTATAAAATATTACAAAAATTTACTAGAAGTGTACAAATTAATTCAAAAATTTACCAGAAATGTACAAATTATTACAGAAATTTACTAGAAGTGTACAAATTATTACAAAAATTTACCAGAAATGTACAAATTATTACAGAAATTCACAATAAGTATAGTCATTATTCTTATAAAATATTCTCATTGCATACATTTATTTATATAGATTAACAGATTTTATATAGAAATATACATATAATATATCCTATACAGTCAATAAATACCTATAAAATCTCTATAAGTCTACTGAAATACATATAAATCTAATGAAATACATAATATCCTTAGAAAATACATAATATCTTTAGAAAATACCTGATATCTCTTTAATATACTTATATACTCTATGTGACTAATGAAAATATCCCTATGTTTATTAAAATACATATAATATTCTTATAAAATACATTTAATATCTCTATATGTTTACTGAAATTACTATTGAAATACATATGATATCCTTATAAAAATACAAATAATATGTGTAAATGTCCTTTCAACAAGGAAAATCATTATTACTAAGGTTAAAAATCATGAATTTTCATTGATATGCGGATAATATCACATCATATATATTTATTATGATTGAAAAAATTCTAAAAAGTTACATTACCTAAGAAATACAAGCATGTTTTTTATGAGATTATGAACACTTTTTCAAAATAAATTTAAATTAATTCAAATATTAAATATATTACGTTGTGGTATTTTACAATGCATATATATTAAATGCATTTCATTATTATTTGTATTATAAAAATGGGGTTCACCGAAAATATTAAAAGAAGAATCACAAGAAGATGGGTATAATGTCACATATATGGCAAATTACCTCATAACGGAATTTATAGAGGATGAAGAAGAAGAAGAATTGAGTTTAGAAGATGAATATATCTTTCATGGTATGTTTATTATTATTATTATCATTATTATCGTTTTAATTTAGATAATTTGAATCAAAATATTGAAGATGCGCAGACATCTATGAAGCGTAAATGTGAACAACTAGTGGAAGAAATATTAAAAAGCAGAGAAATGGATGAGAATGTTTAATGGTCCTCTTTAGGGCCTTGTTATGTAAATAAATTTTATTATTTAATTGTGTGAATTTTTTTTAAATTTTTGATTTTCAGTTATTTTAATTATCATAATATTTAAACAAACTAAAATAATGACAAACATTTATTAATAAACACATAAGTATACTCTATATAGTAATTAAATACACACAAATCTCTATACAACCATTAAATACATACACTATATGGGTTATTGAAAAATATATATATATATAAAATCCCTATATGACTAATGAAATACATATAATGCCTATAATATCCACATTGAAATACATATATAATCCTTATAAAATCCCTATGTTTATTAAAATACATATAAAATACATATAAACTCCTTATATGACCGTTGACATACATATAAAATACATATAATATCCTTATGAAATCACTATATAACCATTGAAAAACATATAATATCTTTATGAAATACTTATGAAATCATTGTATGTCTATTAAAATACATATAAATCTATTGAAATACATATGATATCCTTAGAAAATACATATGATATCTCTATAATATACTTATAATCTCTATGTGACTAATGAAATATCCCTATGTTTATTAAAATACATATATGACCGTTGAAATACATATAATATCCTTATGAAATCCCTATGTTTATTAAAAATTCCCTATAAAATACATATAATATACATATAATCACCTTATGAAATCTCTATATAACCAATGAAATTACATATAAATCTATTGAAATACATATAATATCTTATGAAATTCTTATGAAATCCCAGTATGTCTACTGAAATACATATAAATCTATTGAAATACATATGATATCCTTATAAAAATATATACAAAATCATCAAATTTCATATAATAAGTCATATGTAGTCATTAAATCCCTATAAAATACATATAAATTCTCTATATGACCGTTGAAATTACATAGAATATCATATGAAATCCTTATGAAATCCCTGTATGTCTACTGAAATCCACATTGAATAACCATAAATCTATTGAAATACATGCAAAATCTATATAGTTTCATTAAATACACCCTGATAAAATACTATATAAAACCATATAAATCTTCATAAAATTATATTTTAACCTTATAGAAAATCCTATAGACACTCGGTAGACTCCATATAAATCTGTAGAAAACCCTATATAATTATATAATAAATGAAGACATATATAAAAAACAAATAATGAATGAAGATATTCTCCCATGTTGAAGTGATAATTGTCTATGACAAAGCAACTATTTTCTATGATAAATTGTATATGTTCAATGGTGAATCCGATATTTTTAATGATGAACCTATATTTTCATTAACATAACTGGTATTTTCAATGATGTAACATATATTTTCAAT
The DNA here is from genome assembly GCA_018340805.1 of Microvelia longipes. Taxonomy (NCBI): domain Eukaryota; kingdom Metazoa; phylum Arthropoda; class Insecta; order Hemiptera; family Veliidae; genus Microvelia; species Microvelia longipes. The sequence goes on along the minus strand of JACMZG010000111.1, from coordinate 36,328 downwards.
GATGAACTCTATATAATCTGTGATGAATGTTATATAATTTGTGTAGAAACTCATATTTTTAACGAAGAGTTGTATATTTTTCATATTGTCTCAATTTTCTATGATAATTTGTATATTTTCGATGATGAATCCGATATTTTTAATGAAGAGTTGTAGATTTTTCAGGTTTTTGAACCTATTTGTTATGTTTTCAATGGAGAATCTGATATTTTCATGATGAAGTGTCAGTTTTTCATGTGAATATTAAAATCCCCCGGGAACACTTAAATTCATACGGTGAATAATGACTACGCTTGTTGTATTGGAAATGTTTGAAATACTTTATCAACTTCTATGTAATTAATTAATATGAAAATGTACATTCAACAAATATTTCATATAATCATAATCTTCATTATATATTGCAAATATTTAAAAAATTATCAAGAGAATAAACAATTATATGTAAAGTGACATGGATATGAAAAACCTAGTTGGATATTTGCTTCACGGATAATGAAAAAAGAATAATTTCTACATGATTTTACCGAGCAATAGTAGTCCATTTGTTCATCCAAATAATTGCGCTATTATGGTTGAGCTTCAAAATTCGATTTATTTGGATGGTCAGTGGGAAGTAGCCATGATGGATTTCGCCTTTACAGCTTTTCCGTTGTATAGCCAAGCGAAAATTGAATATGTGACTTTGCATTTCAATGTTCTGATAAATTATTTGAATTTATTTTTCAGGATATCAATTTAAATTTTTTCAAACATTTTTAAAAGCAAATAATAGAAAACAAATCGTTTTTTAAAATAAGTTTTATTTAAATACATTTACACTACATGTAAATTAGTATAAAAAAACAATAAATAACAACATTTATTAAATAAAACAATCATTTTCCATTTAACTTGTTATTTATAATCATTTTCATGGTCTGTCGCCGACATACATAACAAAAATTATCACCGCAATCATAACCATCATCGAAGAATTCATAGAAATCAGTTAATATTTCTTCCATGTTCAAATTTATCATTTCTATGTCTTCTTCCAATACTCATTCTGTGGCCATGATCTTGTCTTCTCATCAAAATCTGGTATTGTTTCTTTCAATACCTTCCTTATTTCATCTGAAAGTAATATTAAATAAGATTAATAATTAAAATATCTTACCGAAGACATTAATTTCATCTTCTTCCAAGTACTCCAACAGTAATTGGTTGTTGATATCCACATGCTCCTTGATGTGATAGTTTCCATAATCATTTACTACTACTTTCTTTTCGTCTTCTATCTGTTTCTCTATTGCTTTGTTCCCATCTACATTGGTATCAATAGAATTTTTGTTCAATTTAGCTAAGTTTTAATCATAATCTGATATAAAGACATTTTAAAAATGAATTTATTCATCAAGTATCTTCTATATATATATATATATATATATATATGCGCATGTTTCTTAACCAATCATTATGTTTGTGTGTTGCAGTTACATGATATTACTCATGGTGTGTGTGTGTTGCATCTATAAACAATTATATGTAAAGTGACATGGGTATGAAAAAAAACCGCGAAGCAAATATCCCCAGGGTATCCCCACTTTATTCTTGACATTGATCTAAATCTTGATCCAAATTGATCCGAATCTTTGATCCTACCTTTGATCCTACCTTGAATTTAATCTTGATCGTACCTTGATCCTAATCTTTGATCCTACCTTGATCCTATCTTGATCCAAATCTTGATTCTAACTCTGATCCTATCTTGAATCTAATCTTGATTCTAACTCTGATCCTACCTTGAATCTAATCTTCATCCTACCTAATCTTGAATCTAATCTTGATCCTAACTCTGATCCTATCTTGAATCTAATCCTAATCTTGATCTGTATCGAATGACTTTAGACCACTGGGGAATTCTTTCCATATGATATTTAAATTTTCCGCCAAACAAAAATTTGAAATTCCCGCCAAACGAAAATTTGAAATTCCGCCAAATGATATTTAAATTTCCCATCAAACATATACCTTGTACCCACAGTATATAAATTTCCAATTATACACACACACACGCACACATTATTAAAATTTCTTATCATACACACATACTCACATACACACATACACACACATACTTGGATTAAAATTTTCAATCACACATAGATATATCTTATATATTTCCAAATGACCTTGAGAGTGGCGCCCCACACCACTTTTTAAATAATTTATATCTTTTTCACCTAACATTGGAAAAATATGACTCATAGCTTATTTGATTCCCCCATATGTTCTCCTTCTTCTAAAATTATAATGATCGCGAAAAAATAAATTTTGACAAAGATATACTACTTACAATCTCTCTTGACCATTATCGATTTTAAAAATCAATAGTCCACCAATCAACTTGGCTATCTTTTTCATCCTTCCCTACTTTCCCTCTATCCAACAAATCAAGTCCCATCGAAATCCATCCAATACATCAAAAGTTATTAAGCTTCAAACACAAATGCGCGATAACTCATCATGAGCGTGCCGTGAGCTTATATGGTTTTTTGGAAATCTATCCATCCTAGGCCATAGTTACCTTAAGCAATGTATATATCGAATTGAAATCCTAGTTCAACCACATAAAAAAAGTTTCGAAAAAGTCAATACACACACACAGAAAATATCTGTCTCGAATTTTTAATAATCAATATATCTTTTTGCACTTGACATTTAGCACTTTTATTTTTTCACTATAATTTGCACCTGCACTTTCCAAACACACACATTGCACTTTGCACTTTAAAAATTTGCACTTTGCACTTTAA
>JACMZG010000111.1:0-30421 GCA_018340805.1 Microvelia longipes | reverse complement strand
TCGTGTTTCCACGTCTAAAAGCATGAAATAACACTGTTCTATTGCTGACATATGTTAGGAAATAGATTGAAACAAATCTGCCGATCGGCTCTACAATTCTTGATGGAAATCGCTTATTTCTCTAATGTTATTGTTTAAAGCGTATTTAAGCGCTTTAAAATGATCAAAATAAGCATGAAAATCCACTATTTTAATAACTGGATTTCGATCAGAGAAACCACAGTAAATCACACAAAGTCCAACTTATGCAATATGTCTGGAACGAATCTAAAAGTAGAAAACCAAAGTTTCTCGTGTTTCCCACTGCTAAAATGCATGAAAATAACACTGTTCTATTGCTGACATTGTTAGGAAATAGATTGAAACAAATCTGCCGATGGCATCTACAATTCTTGATGGAAATCGCTTATTTCTCTAAATGTTATTGTTTAAAGCGTATTTAAGCGCTTAAAACGATCAAAATAAGCATGAAAATCACTATTTTAATAACTGGATTTCGATCAGAGAACCACAGTAAATCACACAAAGTACAACTTATGTAATATGTCTGGAACGAATCTAAAGTAGAAAACCAAAGTTTTTCGTGTTCCCACTGCTAAAATGCATGAAATAACACTGTTCTATTGCTGAACATGAAAGGAAATAGATTGAAACGATGCCCTTCTACAATTCTTGGATGGAAATCGCTTATTTCTCTAATGTTATTGTTTAAAGCGTATTTAAGCGTTTAAAACGATCAAAATAAGCATGAAAATCACTATTTTAATAACTGGATTTCGATCAGAGAACCACAGTAAATCACACAAAGTACAACTTATGTAATATGTCTGGAACGAATCTAAAGTAGAAAACCAAAGTTTTCTCGTGTTTCCCACTGCTAAAATGCATGAAATAACACTGTTCTATTGCTGAACATTGTTAGGAAATAGATTGAAACAAATCTGCCGATGGCTTCTACAATTCTTGATGGAAATCGCTTATTTCTCTAATGTTATTGTTTAAAGCGTATTTAAGCGCTTAAAATGATCAAAATAAGCATGAAAATCACTATTTTAATAACTGGATTTCGATCAGAGAACCACAGTAAATCACACAAAGTACAACTTATGCAATATGTCTGGAACGAATCTAAAGTAGAAAACCAAAGTTTTCTCGTGTTTTCCCACTGCTAAAATGCATGAAATAACACTGTCTATTGCTGAACATGTTAGGAAATAGATTGAAACAAATCTGCCGATGGCTTTACAATTCTTGATGGAAATCGCTTTTCTCTAATGTTATTGTTTAAAGCGTATTTAAGTGCTTAAAATGATCAAAATAAGCATGAAAATCACTATTTTAATAACTGGATTTCGATCAGAGAACCACAGTAAATCACACAAAGTACAACTTATGCAATATGTCTGGAACGAATCTAAAGTAGAAAACCGAAGTTTTTCTCGTGTTTCCACTGCTAAAATGCATGAAATAACACTGTTATATTGCTGAACATGTTAGGAAATAGATTGAAACAAATCTGCCGATGGCTTCTACAATTCTTGATGGAAATCGCTTATTTCTCTAATGTTATTGTTTAAAGCGTATTTAAGTGCTTAAAATGATCAAAATAAGCATGAAAATCACTATTTTAATAACTGGATTTCGATCAGAGAACCACAGTAAATCACACAAAGTACAACTTATGCAATATGTCTGGAACGAATCTAAAGTAGAAAACCGAAGTTTTCTCGTGTTTCCCACTGCTAAAATGCATGAAATAACACTGTTTATTGCTGAACATTGTTAGGAAATAGATTGAAACAAATCTGCCGATGGCTTCTACAATTCTTGATGGAAATCGCTTATTTCTCTAATGTTATTGTTTAAAGCGTATTTAAGCTTAAAATGATCAAAATAAGCATGAAAATCACTATTTTAATAACTGGATTTCGATCAGAGAACCACAGTAAATCACACAAAGTACAACTTATGCAATATGTCTGGAACGAATCTAAAGTAGAAAACCAAAGTTTTCTCGTGTTTCCCACTGCTAAAATGCATGAAATAACACTGTTCTATTGCTGAACATGTTAGGAAATAGATTGAAACAAATCTGCCGATGGCTTCTACAATTCTTGATGGAAATCGCTTATTTCTCTAATGTTATTGTTTAAAGCGTATTTAAGCGCTTAAAATGATCAAAATAAGCATGAAAATCACTATTTTTAATAACTGGATTTCGATCAGAGAACCACAGTAAATCACACAAAGTACAACTTATGCAATATGTCTGGAACGAATCTAAAGTAGAAAACCGAAGTTTTCTCGTGTTTCCCACTGCTAAAATGCATGAAATAACACTGTTCTATTGCTGAACATGTTAGGAAATAGATTGAAACAAATCTGCCGATGGCTTCTACAATTCTTGATGGAAATCGCTTATTTCTCTAATGTTATTGTTTAAAGCGTATTTAAGTGCTTAAAATGATCAAAATAAGCATGAAAATCACTATTTTAATAACTGGATTTCGATCAGAGAACCACAGTAAATCACACAAAGTACAACTTATGCAATATGTCTGGAACGAATCTAAAGTAGAAAACCGAAGTTTTTCTCGTGTTTCCCACTGCTAAAATGCATGAAATAACACTGTTATATTGCTGAACATGTTAGGAAATAGATTGAAACAAATCTGCCGATGGCTTCTACAATTCTTGATGGAAATCGCTTATTTCTCTAATGTTATTGTTTAAAGCGTATTTAAGCGCTTAAAATGATCAAAATAAGCATGAAAATCACTATTTTAATAACTGGATTTCGATCAGAGAACCACAGTAAATCACACAAAGTACAACTTATGCAATATGTCTGGAACGAATCTAAAGTAGAAAACCGAAGTTTTCTCGTGTTTCCCACTGCTAAAATGCATGAAATAACACTGTTATATTGCTGAACATTGTTAGGAAATAGATTGAAACAAATCTGCCGATGGCTTCTACAATTCTTGATGGAAATCGCTTATTTCTCTAATGTTATTGTTTAAAGCGTATTTAAGCTTAAAATGATCAAAATAAGCATGAAAATCACTATTTTAATAACTGGATTTCGATCAGAGAACCACAGTAAATCACACAAAGTACAACTTATGTAATATGTCTGGAACGAATCTAAAGTAAAAACCAAAGTTTTCTCGTGTTTTCCACTGCTAAAATGCATGAAATAAACACTGTTTATATTGCTGAACATGTTAGGAAATAGATTGAAACAAATCTGCCGATGGCTTCTACAATTCTTGATGGAAATCGCTTATTTCTCTAATGTTATTGTTTAAAGCGTATTTAAGCTTAAAATGATCAAAATAAGCATGAAAATCACTATTTTAATAACTGGATTTCGATCAGAGAACCACAGTAAATCACACAAAGTACAACTTATGCAATATGTCTGGAACGAATCTAAAGTAGAAAACCAAAGTTTTCTCGTGTTTCCCACTGCTAAAATGCATGAAATAACACTGTTCTATTGCTGAACATGTTAGGAAATAGATTGAAACAAATCTGCCGATTGCTTCTACAATTCTTGATGGAAATCGCTTATTTCTCTAATGTTATTGTTTAAAGCGTATTTTAAGCTTTAAAATGATCAAAATAAGCATGAAAATCACTATTTTAATAACTGGATTTCGATCAGAGAACCACAGTAAATCACACAAAGTACAACTTATGTAATATGTCTGGAACGAATCTAAAGTAGAAAACCAAAGTTTTCTCGTGTTTCCCACTGCTAAAATGCATGAAATAACACTGTTCTATTGCTGAACATGTTAGGAAATAGAAACAAACTCTGCCGATGCTTCTACAATTCTTGATGGAAATCGCTTATTTCTCTAATGTTATTGTTTAAAGCGTATTTAAGCGTTTAAAACGATCAAAATAAGCATGAAAATCACTATTTTAATAACTGGATTCGATCAGAGAACCACAGTAAATCACACAAAGTACAACTTATGTAATATGTCTGGAACGAATCTAAAGTAGAAAACCAAAGTTTTCTCGTTTCCACTGCTAAAATGCATGAAATAACACTGTTCATTGCTGAACATTGTTAGGAAATAGATTGAAACAAATCTGCCGATGGCTTCTACAATTCTTGATGGAAATCGCTTATTTCTCTAATGTTATTGTTTTAAGCGTATTTAAGCGCTTAAAACGATCAAAATAAGCATGAAAATCACTATTTTTAATAACTGGATTTCGATCAGAGAACCACAGTAAATCACACAAAGTACAACTTATGTAATATGTCTGGAACGAATCTAAAAGTAGAAAACCAAATTTTCGTGTTTCCCACTGCTAAAATGCATGAAATAACACTGTTCTATTGCTGAACATTGTTAGGAAATAGATTGAAACAAATCTGCGATTGCTTCTACAATTCTTGATGGAAATCGCTTATTTCTCTAATGTTATTGTTTAAAGCGTATTTAAGCGTTTAAAACGATCAAAATAAGCATGAAATCACTATTTTAATAACTGGATTTTCGATCAGAAGAACCCACCAGTTAAATCACACAAAAGTACAACTTATGCAATATGTCGGGATACGATCTCTGTAATATTAGTAAAGACTCTAAAAACTTAGAAGATAATTTATTTAATACAAATATGATCAACAGTAATTAATATTATTTAAAACAATTGCATAATATACTATCCAATCCCCCCTTTTCTTATTAAGGTCTGTTCACATGATTTGGGATTTGTTTCTCCTCCTCTCTCTGGATATCGGACTTTCGTTTTGTTTTGAATTGTCTACAACAGCAGTGTTTTATTTATAGTGGTAGATTCGTCCGAATTTACTGGCACTTAATTATTTGATTCTGGATTATTTCTTTAATTGTTTTATAACTTCGCCATAAAATCGTTTACTTGGTGCAGCATTCGAACAAACAAATCAACTTTTTTCCCGTTCGTACTATTTCTTAAATTATAATTATTGAGGAAACTTCCCTTACTCTCCATTGGTCCGTTATCTCTTTTTAAAGTATAATCCTCTCTCTTTCTGTTTTCAACCATTACTAAATCTCCCAACCTTTAAAGTTAGTGTTCTTAATCTTTTTCTTCCTTTTCTTCTGGAGATCTCTCTTCTCTTTTCCATAATCTTCTCTTCTTTGGTTTTAATGTGTTCTGAAAATCCATTTAAATCAGTTTCTACATTTTGCAGCAAAATATCCGGTTTAAATTCATTATATTTCCAAAACCAAAAATATTCGGAAAGGTAAAAATCCATGTTTCTTACCTAATCGGATGATCTCATATAGTTCGCACAAAAGGAATTGCCCTTTAAACCCCACGATCTGGATTATGCCGACTTACAAGATGCATACATTTGTCTTTTTAGCTTTCTTAAATACAGTCTATTAGCCGTTACCAATGATTGCATAGGTAAGGGAGCTGAAAAAGGCATTGCACTTAATGTAATATTACATAATTTCTTTCTTAATTTTCGATTTAAATTGTGTTCCGTTGTCGAGCAGAATTGAATTATTCTTGGATACCCAAAATAAGCTATCCCCATCTTCAAAAATATCTTTTTTCGGTTAATTGTCTTTGCCAGGAAATATCTTTCAACGGTATTAACGCAATGTATCTAGAGAAAACATCCGAGGATTCCTAAAATATCAAAAATATCCCTCGAATTGTAGTGGGTCCTGTTATAATCGCAACCATATCATTTCAAATGGTTTCTGTCGTTGTAAAAGAATTTTTATATTGTTACCCCATTATTCCTTGCTTTATCAGGCACATGTGGCATGCAACTCGCTACAAATTTCTCCGTATCTTTTCCATCTTTGGCCATTCATGGTATCTCTTAACATAGTCAACGGTTTGTTCTAGAATTTGGATGACCTAAACCGGAACCGTGAAATATCTTGAAATATTCCATTGATTTTCTTCTTCATTATATATTTCATTAGTTTCTTTAATTTCGTTGATTTGGCGATAGCTTTCTTCATCCTGATTCACTTCCATTCCTGGACTTTGACACGCTTGACATTACGTTTAGTTTCGGTTCCCAATATGTTTAATTTTCACATGTTCAACATGGGATTCTGCTGGGAAAGTGCATTCTGCATTGCGTGTAACTGTTCGCTTTTCGATGGTGAATTTCAAAATCAACCCATAACTTAGTGTCATCAAACCAGGAACAGTTACTGCGACGTATTCGGGTCTTTTCAATCAAAACATCCATGTTAAGCGTTTTATGAATCTGTGCGAATAATAAATGTTCTTCCCTAATAAGATAATGGTTTGTTTTTTTTTACAAAGTGAATAAAACTTGGCCCATTGAGCTCTTTCGGGTTGACACCAGTAACATTTTTTCGGCTCTGAAATACTTTTTTGATTCCGTTAGCATATAACCTTTTTCTTCGTTATTATTGAATCATGACTTAAAACTGCCCCCATTGGCAAAAGACTCTTGCATCTGTATCCAATTACAAATATATCTGTACTATTTTGGAAAATAGATAACACTGGTGGCCGCTTGGGAGAGGCTTGTTTTTAAACTTTTCGAAAGATTATAGATAATTCCTCCCATTTTAAATCCACCTTTTTTTCGCTTCTCGTTGATGTTCGCTTCTCTTAACAGCATCTTCTAGAGGCTTAACAACATCTTGCGTATTCCAAAAAATCTTCTAGAATTATTGCAAAACCCTAGGCAAAAGACTTGATAATTCTTCATTGTATTTGGCAGATTCCAATTTTTAACCGCACTTGATTTTATCCGGGCATTTCGGTTTTCACTCCATCACTTGATTATTATGTGACCTAAAATACTTTACTGAAGTTCTTCAAGAAAAGCGCACTTATTTGAGCCTAACCTTAACTCCAGGGGACTGCTCGTAACTTCTCTTCTAACACGCTCTCAATCTTCATTGTGGTTCTTCTTATTTCTGTTCCAAAAATCAAAATATCATCTAGATATAATTAAGGCATTTATCAAAAATCTTTCTTCTCTTGAGAAGAACCAAAGGTTGCATACTTGAAAAGTTGCTGGCGCGCTCCACACAATCCAAAAGGCATACGATTGAATTCATAATTGACCTTCGTGTTAGCGAAAGCTGTTTTTCCTCTGTTCGTTTTCATTATTTCTACATTGTGTATCCCACTGGATAAATCAAGTTGCTCACTAAAATATTCTTGATCCGGAGGAAAGTGAATTCAAACAATTGTGTGACTATCTGGAATAGATGAATAGGTCTGTTAGTAACTGAGTTCAGGTTTTCTATAGTCTATGCATAACCTAATAATCTCCTGATATTGCTTTGAACAACCACGATAGGCGAGGAGCCATGGATTGAACTTTCCCCGAATTAATTCCTTGTTTGTTTCGAGCTTCTTGATCATTTCGTACAATTTACTTGTTCCAGGTTGAAGCGGATGAGCTCTTCCTTAATGGCGTTGAGCAATAGCGTTTGGATCAACGACATCTATTTCATGTTTTAAAATTGGAACAATGTCCAATATTCGTAATTATCCTTTACTAAATATATTCTGTTTTAAAATTCCGTTATTTATTTTTTATACAGTTCTTGCAATTTTTATCGATTATCTTCTGAATTTCTGTTCATAATTGCGCTCGTTAAACATTGGATTCATGCCCCAACCCAGTATCATGGTATTTCTATTAATATTTTCAGCCGTTATCTTCTATATCATCTACAATTTCAATACAACCTAATTTAGTTATTTCTAAACATCGTAATATTTTTATTTTTTAAAGTTTATTATTCGTCAGGAATTTTACCAAGATCCTCTAACAAAAGAATGCTGATTAGCAGCTACAACACCTAATTCGCCAACTTATCTGTATAAGGATAATAAAACTTCCTCAACGAAATATCACTATCTATACTCGCTAAAAACAGTTACTTCCTCATTTTTGCATAATGTACGGTATTGTTCTAATATACTCGTACTGTGCACACTCTGAGCCCCCATTCACACTTCTCGCACTATTAGCTGGACCTCGGTACAGTGCTCGTTTAGTTTTCCGCCTGCTCTCTTATAGATAAGGAAAGGCACTTTTTATTTTTCTACAGTCACACAGTCTATTTTTGGTAATAATGAGATGTTCATTTTTTCATATCTCTTATTCCTATTATAACTTTTGAAATCAATTTATCTTACAATAGTCACTCAATTCTATTAGTTGTATTTCCTTATAGTTACATTTATAATGAATAATCCAAATTACCTAATCGGTGATCCATTTGCACATGTTAATGTCTTGTTTGATCGAAATCAGCTTGGACTCCTTTTTTATCTCGGATAATTTTGAAATAACTTAAATCCATGATGCTTGACTCCGTCCTGAATCTATAAATATTTTCTCTTCCATTCTTCTCTTTGCTTTGACTAGTGGTTTGTTTGGCAGCTGGTTCGCTTCTGTACTGGTATCATCGTCTTTGGCTTTTTGATTGGAAATTTTGCCTTGAACCTCTGAATATACTCGTCCAACCTAATAATATCATCGATAGTTGATATTTCTTTAGTTTCTTTTTGTAACTGTTTTCTTTTCTTTGGAAACAGATCTTAAATAAATCACTATTATCATCCAGATTTTTGTCGTGCACCACTCGCTTTCATCATATTCTATATTAAACTGTCATATTTCTTCAAATCTAAAAGCTTCCTGCTGAAAATGATCTTTTGTCATTCTTGGCAAATCTGGGAAAATCATGTCCGATTTGTGCAGTCCTGCGCACATTAATGTTCTTCAGTTTTGGCATATGATCTTTTTTTCAGTTGCAATTGAAACACTTTATTTGCTTGTGTTGTTTTTAACTGATAAATTTTGGAGAATTTCTTTTTCTAGTTTCTTTCACATACATTTAAGCGATTTTCGAGTTCATTATTCTTCTTGTTTAAATCTATTTCTTGCATTTTTCGCTATTGTTGTCATTGTGATAATTCGAAGTTTATCATTATATCCGGATTTATCTTCTTTTTTCATAAAATTGAAGGCTTCCTCAAGAGTGTTGGCTTCATTATTTCTGTAGCTTGGCTGCTAAACGATTATTCACGCCTTTAAAATATTGACAAAAGAGTCTTCTCTCTTTCAAATGTTCATCAAATCTGGCATTTCTCGAAATTCCAGCGACTCTGATGGCAGTTAAATACTGTCTAAGGGTAGATCTTTCCTGCTTTTAAATGATAAATATTATAATTGGAGTTCTTTGGTTGATTTTCACATGATACAATGCCAATTAATTTGTCTTCAACCATTGATAGTTGAATTTGTGGATTTAAATTCTGAATTGATGTAATTCGAAACTTGCATCTCCTGCTAAGATTTTAGGAGCATTTCAGATCGTTGTCAGAATCGATGAATCCTTTTTCTGTTCCTCCCAAAAAAATTTGGTCGGGAATTTTTTTTTTTCCATTTTTTTTTTAAATATGCGATCCAATTTCCACCGATAGTCAATTTCTTTGGAAACACCTTTTTCATTGATCCATTTGTTAATTCTTCTAAAAATGCTTGTGACGCCATGTAATTTATAAAGACTCTAAATTTAACTAAAATATTTATTCTATTCAAATATGACAACAAGTAATCAATATTGATTAAAACAACTTTGCATTAATATTACTATCACAAATCTAAGTAGGGAAAGCAAAGTTTTTCTCGTGTTTCAACCACTGCCTAAAAATGCATTGAAATAACATTGTACTATTGTCTGAGTATTCGTTAGCGGAAATTGATATTGAAACAAATCTCCGATGGATCTACAATTCTTGATGGAAATCGCTTATTTTCTAATGTTATTGTTTAAAGCGTATTTAAGCGCTTAAATGATCAAAATAAGCATGAAAATCACTATTTAATAACTGGATTTCGATCAGAGAACCACAGTAAATCACACAAAGTACAACTTATGTAATATGTCTGGAACGAATCTAAAGTAGAAAACCAAAGTTTTCTCGTGTTTCCACGCTAAAAATGCATGAAATAACACTGTTCTATTGCTGAACATTGTTAGAAATAGATTGAAACAAATCTGCCGATGGCATCTACAAATCTTGATGGAAATCGCTTATTTCTCTAATGTTATTGTTTAAAGCGTATTTAAGCGCTTAAAAATGATCAAAATAAGCATGAAAATCACTATTTTAATAACTGGATTTCGATCAGAGAACCACAGTAAATCACACAAAGTACAACTTATGCAATATGTCTGGAAACGAATCTAAAGTAGAAAACCAAAGTTTTCTCGTGTTTTCCCACTCTAAATGCATGAAATAACACTGTTCTATTGCTGAACATTGTTAGGAAATAGATTGAAACAAATCTGCCGATGGCATCTACAAATTCTTGATGGAAATCGCTTTATTTCTCTAATGTTTGTTTTAAAGCGTATTTAAGCGCTTAAAAATGATCAAAATAGCATGAAAATCACTATTTTAATAACTGGATTTCGATCAGAGAACCACAGTAAATCACACAAAGTACAACTTATGCAATATGTCTGGAACGAATCTAAAGTAGAAACCAAAGTTTTCTCGTGTTTTTCGTGTAAATGCATGAAATAACACTGTTCTATTGCTGAACATTGTTTAGGAAATAGATTGAACAAATCTGCGATGGCCAATTCTTGATGGAAATCGCTTATTTCTCTAATGTTATTGTTTAAAGCGTATTGCGTTTAAAATTCAAATAAGCATGAATCACTATTTTAATAACTGGATTTCGATCAGAGAACCACAGTAAATCACACAAAAGTACAAACTTATGCAATATGTCTGGAACGAATCTAAGTAGAAACCAAAGTTTTCTCGTGTTTCCACTGCTAAATGCATGAAATAACACTGTTTCTATTGCTGAACATTGTTAGGAATAGATTGAAACAAATCTTGCCGATGTTCTACAATTTTGATGGAAATCGCTTATTTTTAATGTTATTGTTTAAAGCGTATTTAGTGCGTTAAATGATCAAATAAGCATGAATCATATTTTATAACTGGATTTCGATCGAGACACAGTAATCAGTAAAAGTCAACTGCATATGTCTGGAACGAATCTAAAGTAGAAACCGAGTTTTCTCGTGTTTCCACTCTAAATGATGAAATACACTGTTCTTTGCTGAAATTTAGGAATAGATTGAAAAATCTGCGATGGCATCTACATTCTTGATGGAATCGTATTTCTCTAATGTTTTGTTTAAGGTATTTAAGTTTAAAATGATCAATAAGCATGAAATCACTATTTATAATGGATTTCGAATCAGAGAACCACAGTAATCACACAAGTAAACTTATGCAATATGTCTGGACGAATCTAAAGTAGAAACCGAAAGTTTTTGTTTTCCACGCTAAATGATGAAATAACTGTTCATATTGCTGAACTTGTTAGGAATAGATTGAAACAATTGCGAGGTTCACATTTTGATGGAATCGTTATTTCTCTATGTTTATTTTAGGTTTATAAGTGCTTAAATGATCAAAATAGCATGAAAATACTATTAAGAATTGGATTTCACAGAGAACCACAGTAAATAACCACAAGCTTATGCAATATGTCTGGCGATCTAAAGTAGAAACCAGTTTTCGTGTTTCCATGTCTAAATGCAGTGAATGCCTGTTATATTGTGCTATTGTTAGGAAATAGATTGAAAATTGCGATGCTCTTTTCTTGATGGAAATCGCTTATTTCTCTTATGTTTGTTTAAAGCGTTTAAGTGTGTATTGATCAAAATAGCATGATCCTATTTATAACTGGATTTCATCAGAGACCACCCAGTAATACCAAGTACACTTTTGATATGTTGGAACGATTAAGTAGAAAACCGAAGTTTTTCTCGTTTTCCCATGCTAAATGCTGAAAACTGTTATATTGAACATTTAGGAATAGATTGAAAACATCTTGCGATGGCATTTCTCTTATGGACATCGTTTTTTCTAATGTTATTGTTTAAGCGTATTTTAAGTGCTTAAAATGATCAAATAGCATGAAATCCTATTTTATAACTGGATTTCGATCAGGAACCAGTAAATACAGTAAACTTATGAATTGTCTGAGAACGATTAAAGTAGAACCGGTTTTCTCGTGTTTTCCACTGTTAAATGCATGAATAACTGTTTCTATTGTGCACATGTTAGGAATAGATTGAAACAATCTGCGATGGCATCTAATTTTGATGGAATCGTTATTTCCTTATGTTATGTTTTAAGCGTATTAAGTGCTTAAAATGATCAAATAAGTGAATCACTATTTTAATAACTGGATTCGATCAGGAACACAGTAAATCACAAAGAAACTTATGCAATTGTCTGAACGAATTTAAGTAGAAAACCAAGTTTTCTCGTGTTTCACTTAAATGCATGAACATGTTCTATTGTGAAATGTTAGGCAATAGATTGAACAAATTGCCGATGGCTTCTACAATTCTTGATGGAATCGCTTATTTCTTATGTATTTTTAAAGGTAATTTAGTGCTTAAATGATCAAAATAAGCATGAATCTATTTTATTAATGGTTTCGATCAGAGACACAGTAAATCACACAAGTAACTTATGCATATGTTTGGACGATCTAAGTAGAACCAGTTTTCTCGTGTTTTCCACGCTAAATGCATGAAATAACATGTTTATTGTGAACATGTTGGAAATAGATTGAAGACAATTGCGATGGTTCTACAATTCTTGATGGAAATCGTTATTTTCTTAATGTTGTTAAGCGTATTTAGCGCTTAAATGATCAATAAGCATGAAATACTTTTTTAATAATGGGTTTCGATCAGGACCACAGTAAATCACACAAGTACATTTTGCAATATGTTGGAACGAATCTTAAGTAGAAACCCAGTTTTCTCGTGTTTCCATGTAAAATGCATGAATACACTGTTAATTGCTGAAATGTTAGGCATGATTGGAAAAATCTGGCCGATGGCTTCTACAATTTTGATGGAATCGCTTATTTCTCTATGTGTTTAAAGCGTATTTAATGCTTAAATGATCAAATAGCATGAAAATCATATTTTAATAACTGGATTTCATCAGAGAACCAGTAAATCACCAGTACAACTTATGCATATGTCTGGAACGAATCTAAAGTAGAACCAGTTTCTTCGTGTTTCCCATGAAATGCATGGATACAGTTATATTGCTGAAATGTTAGGAATAGATTGAAACAAATCTGCCGATGGTTCTACATTTTGATGGAAATCGCTTTTCTCTATGTTATTGTTTTAAAGTATTTAAGTGCTTAAAATGATCAATAAGCATGAATTCACTATTTTAATGGATTTCGTAGAGAACCACAGTAAAACACAAGTACAACTTATGCATATGTCTGGAACGATCTAAGTAGAAACGAAGTTTTCTGTGTTTCCACTTGCTAAATGCTGTACATGTTATATTGCTGAAATGTTAGGAATTAGATTGAACAAATCTGCGATGGTTTACAATTTCTGATGGAATCGGCTTTTCTCTAATGTTTTGTTTTAAGCGTAATTTTGCTTATTTGATCAAGATAAGCATTGATAATTTATTAACTATTTTCGTTTTCGATCCACAGAATCACACAAGTAAACTTATGCAATATGTCTGGACGAATCTAAGTAGAAAACGAGTTTGTGTTTCACTGCTAAAATGCATGAAATAACTGTTTATTGCTGATGTTAGGAAATAGATGAAACAAATCTGCGATGGCTTCTACATTCTTGATGGAAATCTTTTTTCTTAATGTTATTGTTTAAAGCGTATTTTTTAAATGATCAAATAGCATGAAAATCACTATTTTATAACTGGATTTCGATCAGAGAACCACAGTAAATCACAAGTACAACTTATGCAATATGTCTGGAACGAATCTAAGTAGAAAAAAGTTTTTTGTGTTTTCCACTAAATGCATGAAATACATGTTATATTGCTGAATTGTTAGGAAATAGATTGAAAATTGCCGATGGTTTACAATCTTGATGGAAATCGCTTATTTCTAATGTTTTGTTTAAGGTATTTAGGCTTAAAATGATCAAAATAGATGAAATCACTATTTTATAATGGATTTCGATCAGGAACCCAGTAATCAAGTAACTTATGCATATGTCTGGAACGAATCTAAAGTAGAAAACCAAGTTTTTCGTGTTTCCCTGCTAAAATGCTGAATAACCTGTTATATTGCTGAATGTTAGGAATAGATTGAAACAAATCTGCCGATGGCTTCTACAATTCTTGATGGAAATCTTATTTCTTAATGTTATTGTTTTAAGCGTATTTAAGTGCTTAAATGAAAATAGCATGAATCACTATTTAATACTGGATTTCGATCAGAGAACCACAGTAATAACACAAGTAAACTTATGCATATGTCTGGAACGATCTAAGTAGAAAACGAAGTTTTCTCGTGTTTCACTGCTAAAATGCATGAATAACACTGTTCTATTGCTGAATTGTTAGGAATAGATTGAAACAATCTGCCGATGGTTCTACAATCTTGATGGAAATCGCTTATTCTCTAATGTTATTGTTTAAAGCGTATTTAAGTGTTAAACTGATCAAATAAGCATGAAAATCTATTTTAATAACTGGATTTCGATCAGAGACACAGTAATACACAAGTAACTTATGCAATATGTCTGGAACGAATCTAAGTGAACGAAGTTTTTCGTGTTTCCATGCTAAAATGCATGAAATAACACTGTTATATTGTGAATGTTAGGAAATAGATTGAAAAATCTGCGATGGCTTCTACATTCTTGATGGAATCGCTTATTTCTCTAATGTTATTGTTTAAAGCGTATTTAAGTGCTTAAATGATCAAATAAGCATGAATCACTATTTTTAAAACTGGATTTCGATCAGAGACCACAGTAAATAAGTAACTTATGCAATATGTCTGGAACGAATCTAAAGTAGAACCGAAGTTTTCTCGTGTTTCACTGCTAAATGCTGAAATAACACTGTTTTATTGCTGAATTGTTAGGAAATAGATTGAAACAATCTGCCGATGGCTTTACAATTCTTGATGGAATCGCTATTTCTCTAATGTTATTGTTTAAAGCGTATTTAAGTGCTTAAAATGATCAAAATAGCATGAAAATCACTATTTTAATAACTGGATTTCGATCAGAGACACAGTAATCACACAAGTACAACTTATGCATATGTCTGGAACGAATCTAAGTAGAAACCAAGTTTTCTCGTGTTTCCACTGCTAAATGCATGAAAACACTGTTTATTGCTGAACATGTTAGGAAATAGATTGAAACAAATCTGCGATGGTTCTACAATTCTTGATGGAAATCGCTTATTTCTCTAATGTTATTGTTTAAAGCGTATTTAAGTGCTTAAAATGATCAAAATAGCATGAAATCACTATTTTAATACTGGATTTCGATCAGAGAACCACAGTAAATCACACAAAGTACAATTATGCAATATGTCTGGAACGAATCTAAAGTAGAAACCGAAGTTTTCTCGTGTTCCACTGCTAATGCATGAATAACACTGTTTATTGCTGAAATTGTTAGGAAATAGATTGAAACAAATCTGCCGATGGTTTACATTCTTGATGGAATCGTTATTTCTCTAATGTTATTGTTTAAGCGTATTTAAGTGCTTAAATGATCAAATAAGCATGAAATCACTATTTTAAACTGGATTTCGATCAGAACCAGTAATCACACAAGTACAACTTATGCAATATGTCTGGACGAATCTAAAGTAGAAACGAAGTTTTCTCGTGTTTCCACTGCTAAATGCATGAAATAACTGTTATATTGCTGAAATGTTAGGAAATAGATTGAAACAATCTGCGATGGCTTCTACATTCTTGATGGAAATCGTTATTTCTCTAATGTTATTGTTTAAAGCGTATTTAAGTGCTTAAATGATCAAATAAGCATGAAATCACTATTTTAATAACTGGATTTCGATCAGACCACAGTAAATACACAAAGTAACTTATGCAATATGTCTGGAACGAATCTAAAGTAGAAACCGAGTTTTCTCGTGTTTCCACTGCTAAAATGCATGAAATACACTGTTTATTGCTGAATGTTAGGAATAGATTGAACAAATCTGCCGATGGCTTTACATTTTGATGGAAATCTTATTTTCTTAATGTTATTGTTTAAAGGTATTTAAGTGCTTAAATGATCAAATAAGCTGAAATCATATTTTATAACTGGATTTCGATCAGAACACAGTAAATACAAAAGTACTTATATATATGTCTGGACGATCTAAGTAGAAACCAAGTTTTCTCGTGTTTCCCATGCTAAAATGCATGAAATAACACTGTTATATTGCTGATGTTAGGAATAGATTGAACAAATCTGCCGATGGCTTCTACATTCTTGATGGAAATCGTATTTCTCTATGTTATTGTTTTAAAGCGTATTTAGCTTAAATGATCAAAATAGCATGAAATCACTATTTTAATAATGGATTTCGATCAGAACCACAGTAATCACAAAGTACAATTATGCAATATGTCTGAACGATCTAAGTAGAAACCGAAGTTTTCTCGTGTTTTCCACTGCTAAATGCATGAATAACACTGTTTATTGACTGAATGTTAGGAATAGATTGAAACAATTCTGCGATGGCTTCTACAATTCTTGATGGGAAATCGCTTATTTCTTAATGTTATTGTTTAAGGTATTTAAGTGCTTTAATGATCAAATAAGCATGAAAATCACTATTTTATAACTGGATTTCGATCAGGAACCACAGTAAATCAACAAGTAACACTTATGCAATGTCTGGAACGAATCTAAGTAGAAACCGAAGTTTTCTCGTGTTTCCATGCTAAATGCATGATAACACTGTTATATTGCTGAATTGTTAGGAAATAGATTGAAACAAATCTGCGATGGCTTCTACATTCTTTGATGGAAATCGCTTATTTCTTAATGTTATTGTTTAAAGCGTATTTAGTGCTTAAATGATCAAATAAGCATGAAAATCACTATTTATATACTGGATTTTCGATCAGGACACAGTAAATCACAAAGTACACTTATGCATATGTCTGGAACGAATCTAAAGTAGAAACCGAAGTTTTCTCGTGTTTCCACTGCTAAAATGCTGAAATACACTGTTTATATTGCTGAACATGTTAGAATAGATTGAACAAATTGCGATGGCTTCTACATTCTTGATGGATCGTTATTTCTTAATGTTATTGGTTTAAGCGTATTTAAGTGTTAAATGATCAAATAAGCTGAAATGACACTATTTTTAATAACTGGATTTCGATCAGAGAACCACAGTAATACACAAAAGTAACTTATGCAATATGTCTGGAACGATCTAAAGTAGAAAACCGAAGTTTTTCGGTGTTTCCCACTGCTAAAATGCATGAAAAACACTGGTTATATTGCTGAAATGTTAGGAAATAGATTGAAAACAAATCTGCGATGGCATCTACAATTCTTGTGGAATCGGCTATATTTTCTCTAATGTTATTGTTTAAGCGTATGAAGCGCTTAAATGTCAAAATAGTTGAAAATCACTATTTAACTGGATTTCGATCAGAGACACAGTATCACACAAGTCACTTATGCCAATATTCTGAACGATCTAAGAGTAGAAACCGAAGTTTTCTCTGTGTTTCCACTGCTGAAAATGCATGAAATAAATTTACTATTGCTGAACATGTTAGGAAATAGATGAAACAAATACTGCGATGCTTCTACATTCATTTGATGTGAAATCGGCTTATTCTCGAAGTTAATTGTTTAATATGCGCTATTTAAGATGGCTCTAAAACTAGATCAAATAAGCATTTGAAATCACGTATTTGAATAACTGATTTTACGATCAGAGACCCACAAGTAAACTTAACAAAAGTAACTATAATGCAATCTTGTCTTGGAACATCAAAGTAGAAATCCAGTTTTCTCGTGTTTGCCGACTGCTAAAAGTGTGAAGAATTACACTGTTATAATGCTGAACTGGTGTAGCGAATATTGATGAAACGAAATCTGCGAATGCTTTTCTACAATTTTGATGGAATCGCTTATTTCTTAATGTATGTGTTAAAGCGTATGTTTAGTGCTCTATACTTATCTAATAATAAGCATGATTCACTTTTTTAATAACTGGATTCGATCAGAGAAGCACAGTAAATCACTACAAAACAACTTATGCAATTGTCTGGACGCATCTAATATGTAGCGAAAACGAAGTTTTCTCTTCGTGTTTTCCCCAATTGCTAAAGAGTGAAATTAACCACTAGTTATTTTGTGTGACTTTTAGGTGCAAAAATTTGACAACTTTTTGCAGTATGGCTTTCCTTACCCAATTCTTTAATAGGAATCGTTATTACTGTTTTAAAGGTATTAAGTTTGCCCTAAATTGTCCCCCAAGGTGTAAGGCAGGAAATCCTATCATAATGACAGTGGCAGCGGAGAACGAACACAGGTAACACCACAAAGGAGCACTTAAGTGAAGAGGTCTGGAATGTAAGGAGAGATAAACACTGGGATAAGTGTGCTCGTGTGTGTCTTCTGTTCTCACAAACACTAGACATGAATCAGATTGGAAGTATTCCGTATGTGGAGATTTGCTGATACTTGTCGGAAAAGATGAATATATTATATTCTTGTCGAAAGGGGTTCGTGGCTTAGTTACATCATTCAATGGTAGATTGCCAATACCCATTATCTGACTAATTGTGTTATTATCCGTTACTCAAGGGATGTTAAGTGTATTTAAGATTTGGATGCACACAGCATGCCCGATAGTGTGTAAGTCTACTGGTGATATCTTACTGTGCGAGGGTGCTGCAAATCACGTAACAATCCAGGCCTCTATATTTACCACTCATGCCAAATGTGTGAACAACATCTGGCTATTAATTTGCAATGGAATGCTAATATGTTATCAACTCGGAAGAGCCGTGCATCGTCAGCTGAGTTAAAGGCCGATAATAGATAGTGTCATAGCTAAATCAACGGAGTAAGAACTCTCGAAAAGAAACCTCTGCCGATCCTCCTACCTGATGTGCTGAGAGAAAGAGATTATTCTTTTGTGATAAATACATTTCTAGATGTCTAAAGCGGTGATGTCCCAATATAACAGGGACAAAATACATCGCTAAACTATAACGTCAAGTGGCGCGTATATCTGGAGAACCAAATGCAAAAAAAAAAATTAAGGAAACTTCTCGCTCAAGTTACTCCAAACCTATGTAGAGTATTGTATGGTTACCAGTATCCGTGATATAGTATACAACGTGTTAGGCAACAGAACTCTTAGTTTTATATTTAATCGGATCTGTTAATGCCAAACAAATTATAGACCATGAACATTTGAATCTTTTGTTGTTATTTGTATGAATCCGGAAATAATTTTGTTAAGTTTTTTTATATATGTGAATAAAAAACTAATAAATCTGTATAGAAACTTTTTTTGTTTTTTTTTTGAATTAACTCAAAAGGTATATATAGACTTTTTTTTGTTTATTAATGATAAAGTTTAAACATGTTACAACTTGTTGTGGTTTTATGGTGGGTTGTTGTTTATCACATAGTGTTATAAATGTTTTTTTTTCTTTTCTGCTTTCTTGCTAGCAGTGAAATGAGTGGTGTGAGGCAAGGGAGTAATTTATACGTATAATCTTAAGAACTATCAGTCATGGGCATGTACATAAAAATTTTGAGTTCCTAATGTTTTGCCGAATGATATGTACAGATAGTTATTGTGGTCCTTCCCTAGTTTTTGTAATTTTTTAAAGAAGGTGGATCGTTAGAGTCCCAGATCCATTTTGTGTACACCTTAGCTAATTTTTTCATAAGGTAAATACTAGGTCTCGAATAATGTACTAAGAAGGCCAGTAGCGTGGGAAACACGAGGGAAAACTGTGTTTGGATGCAAGATGATATTGAGAATTCCATGTACTCTAGGGATTTGTTACTTCCTATTGGCTCTGTATCCTACCCAAAGAGTCTGTGTCATTGATGATGCTAGTATGTGCAATTATTTTGGGTCATTGTTAATTAATAAACGGTCAGTCAATGAATAAGGATAGATACCGTGACGTCGCACATAACCGGGTACCCCTCCATGTGTTAGACCTATAAAAGCATTGACTAGTAAGTATTAAGCCTGATCATACTTAAAGAATATTATTTACAAATATAGAACGAAGGTCAAATTGGTTGATTCAGGAAATATTTGTTGTCTTCAATCTAAAATTTGTAAAACTAAATGAATTCCCTCACATAATATTATTGGTCAGATGGCTTACTTTATCGATTTAACCCTCTCTGTATGATGTCAAATCTTAATATTAAATAGGAAAAATGTTATAATAGATATGCGAGGTAAACATAAAAATGGAAATAATTCTATTCGTGGGAGTTTCTGAATCTCTGAAGATGTGCGGCCTTCCGTGATGATTGGGTATAAGATGAGATTGAGTAGATGTATCTGATGTCCTCCGTCATCCAGCAATTATGAGTGAATAGAAGATATCATGACTAGAATATTTATTTGTATGGATCTTCTTTACATATATGGGCTTAAACTTTATGTGATTATACAATCTATCGGCTATATAGCATCCTTGATATATACCCTCGCTTCACTTTTTATCGAGACAGAGACTTATAATTATTTGAGACAATTATCACGGTCTCCTCCTAGGAGGTTACGAAGTCCGTACCCGCAGGCTGATGGTTTTTTTCAGATTGTTTTATTTCCGGAATCTGCTGTTTTCTTAAGGCCTGATGAGATACCGCCTCACTCCGTTGCACTATCTTTATATGGGCTAAGATCAGTACCAACCTGTGGAGAAATTAGACTTGTTTACCGGTAGAATGTGAGTGATGAGTCTCGTGGTGCACTAGTTAAGGTTTAACTGTCTCCTGGTGAGCTTTGTATCGAATTTCTCTCCTTGATCTGCTTCATGTAGGCCTTCGAATTGAATACACAGTTTATATTAAAAGTCTACGTCGGATAGTGTATATCGGATTCTACATGATTTATGTTCTCTTTTACTTTTCGTCCATGGTAAATATCTCCGCCTGCCTGATGAACACGAGAATATCATTTTTCGAGTTGACGAATAGTCGGATTTTTCAATCAAGGAATTAGTTAGAAAGCATGCGCGGCAGGATTTCAATCTCCTTAACATGAGCTTGTTTGCTGTAATTAAGGCGACAGTGTAATCCAGATAGTTAGTGGGCTGGTGCCACCTCTCCCTTCATATTAATCCCTTCACCCAAATTGAGTTATCACAGAAGCTGATAAAATAATTTCGTGAAAGTCTTCTACGTAGATGAGAGGGTAAACCAGAATGTAATTCGTGTTATTTCTGGTTGACGGTCTCGTTGTGATAATATATTAATTCACACATCTCTCGTGCCTGTCATCGAAATATTTATGTTCCAAAAACTAACTAGTTGTACGACTATGGTGGAACGTGATGCAGCTTATCTTAAAGATATCTCTAATTACGCCTTAAAAGGTTTTTATTTATCTCCGAGAAAAAATAGGAAAGTTTACGGTTCATATGACACATGGTATAGTAGCCTGCTTCCGCGGGGCACGAAACTTGGTCGTTAACACTATACTCGATGTATCCTTATTACGGATTTCACACAGACAAGACAATTAGGATCATCGTCAATCTTGGTAGTTTCGATTAAAATTCCGGCCTTTCGCACCGTGTGTGTAATTGTTTATAATATATTTCTTTAGAGTTTTGGTATTAGGCGAGGCAGTTTACATGTGTACTTATGTTCGATAGTGATTTAAATCTTACTGTGTTCAGATTTTATACAGATTATGATAGTGTGGTACTTGATAATGGTTACTGTTGTGAAAATATTTGTAGTAGTTCTTATTTTCTCGCAACTCTACTGTTATATTTATGAACAAATCTGAGATTCTGATAGTTTCATGCTTATTTGATCATTTTTATGCGCACTTTAATCCGCTTTAAAAATAACATTAGAAAAAAGCGTTTTCCATCAAGATTGTAGAAGCCATCGGCAGATTTGTTTCAATCTATTTCCTACATGTTCAGCAATATAAAGTGTTATTTCATGCATTTTAGCAGAAAACACGAAAACTTCGTTTTCTACTTTAGATTCGTTCCAGACATATTAATAAGTTGTACTTTGTGTGATTTACTGTGGTTCTCTGATCGAAATCCAGTTATTAAAATAGTGATTTTCATGCTTATTTTGATCATTTTAAGCACTTAAATACGCTTTAAACAATAACATTAGAGAAATAAGCGATTTCCATCAAGAATTGTAGAAGCCATCGGCAGATTTGTTTCAATCTATTTCCTAACATGTTCAGCAATAACAGTGTTATTTCATGCATTTTAGCAGTGGGAAACACGAGAAAACTTCGGTTTTCTACTTTAGATTCGTTCCAGACATATTGCATAAGTTGTACTTTGTGTGATTTACTGTGGTTCTCTGATCGAAATCCAGTTATTAAAATAGTGATTTTCATGCTTATTTTGATCATTTTAAGCACTTAAATACGCTTTAAACAATAACATTAGAGAAATAAGCGATTTCATCAAGAATTTGTAGAAGCCATCGGCAGATTTGTTTTCAATCTATTTCCTAACATGTTCAGCAATATAACAGTGTTATTTCATGCATTTTAGCAGTGGGAAACACGAGAAAACTTCGGTTTCTACTTTAGATTCGTTCCAGACATATTGCATAAGTTGTACTTTGTGTGATTTACTGTGGTTCTTGATCGAAATCCAGTTATTAAAATAGTGATTTTCATGCTTATTTTGATCATTTTAAACTTAAATACGCTTTAAACAATAACATTAGAGAAATAAGCGATTTCCATCAAGAATTGTAGAAGCCATCGGCAGATTTGTTTCAATCTATTTCCTAACATGTTCAGCAATATAACAGTGTTATTTCATGCATTTTAGCAGTGGGAAACACGAGAAAACTTCGGTTTTCTACTTTAGATTCGTTCCAGACATTGCATAAGTTGTACTTTGTGTGATTTACTGTGGTTCTCTGATCGAAATCCAGTTATTAAAATAGTGATTTTCATGCTTATTTTGATCATTTTAAGCACTTAAATACGCTTTAAACAATAACATTAGAGAAATAAGCGATTTCCATCAAGAATTGTAGAAGCCATCGGCAGATTTGTTTCAATCTATTTCCTAACATGTTCAGCAATATAACAGTGTTATTTCATGCATTTTAGCAGTGGGAAACACGAGAAAACTTCGGTTTTCTACTTTAGATTCGTTCCAGACATATTGCATAAGTTGTACTTTGTGTGATTTACTGTGGTTCTCTGATCGAAATCCAGTTATTAAAATAGTGATTTTCATGCTTATTTTGATCATTTTAAGCACTTAAATACGCTTTAAACAATAACATTAGAGAAATAAGCGATTTCCATCAAGAATTGTAGAAGCCATCGGCAGATTTGTTTCAATCTATTTCCTAACATGTTCAGCAATATAACAGTGTTATTTCATGCATTTTAGCAGTGGGAAACACGAGAAAACTTCGGTTTTCTACTTTAGATTCGTTCCAGACATATTGCATAAGTTGTACTTTGTGTGATTTACTGTGGTTCTCTGATCGAAATCCAGTTATTAAAATAGTGATTTTCATGCTTATTTTGATCATTTTAAGCACTTAAATACGCTTTAAACAATAACATTAGAGAAATAAGCGATTTCCATCAAGAATTGTAGAAGCCATCGGCAGATTTGTTTCAATCTATTTCCTAACATGTTCAGCAATATAACAGTGTTATTTCATGCATTTTAGCAGTGGGAAACACGAGAAAACTTCGGTTTTCTACTTTAGATTCGTTCCAGACATATTGCATAAGTTGTACTTTGTGTGATTTACTGTGGTTCTCTGATCGAAATCCAGTTATTAAAATAGTGATTTTCATGCTTATTTTGATCATTTTAAGCACTTAAATACGCTTTAAACAATAACATTAGAGAAATAAGCGATTTCCATCAAGAATTGTAGAAGCCATCGGCAGATTTGTTTCAATCTATTTCCTAACATGTTCAGCAATAACAGTGTTATTTCATGCATTTTAGCAGTGGGAAACACGAGAAAACTTCGGTTTTCTACTTTAGATTCGTTCCAGACATATTGCATAAGTTGTACTTTGTGTGATTTACTGTGGTTCTCTGATCGAAATCCAGTTATTAAATAGTGATTTTCATGCTTATTTTGATCATTTTAAGCACTTAAATACGCTTTAAACAATAACATTAGAGAAATAAGCGATTTCCATCAAGAATTGTAGAAGCCATCGGCAGATTTGTTTCAATCTATTTCCTAACATGTTCAGCAATATAACAGTGTTATTTCATGCATTTTAGCAGTGGGAAAACACGAGAAAACTTCGGTTTTCTACTTTAGATTCGTTCCAGACATATTGCATAAGTTGTACTTTGTGTGATTTACTGTGGTTCTCTGATCGAAATCCAGTTATTAAAATAGTGATTTTCATGCTTATTTTGATCATTTTAAGCACTTAAATACGCTTTAAACAATAACATTAGAGAAATAAGCGATTTCCATCAAGAATTGTAGAAGCCATCGGCAGATTTGTTTCAATCTATTTCCTAACATGTTCAGCAATATAACAGTGTTATTTCATGCATTTTAGCAGTGGGAAACACGAGAAAACTTCGGTTTTCTACTTTAGATTCGTTCCAGACATATTGCATAAGTTGTACTTTGTGTGATTTACTGTGGTTCTCTGATCGAAATCCAGTTATTTAAAATAGTTTTCATGCTTATTTTGATCATTTTAAGCACTTAAATACGCTTTAAACAATAACATTAGAGAAATAAGCGATTTCCATCAAGAATTGTAGAAGCCATCGGCAGATTTGTTTCAATCTATTTCCTAACATGTTCAGCAATATAACAGTGTTATTTCATGCATTTTAGCAGTGGAAACACGAGAAAACTTCGGTTTTCTACTTTAGATTCGTTCCAGACATATTGCATAAGTTGTACTTTGTGATTTACTGTGGTTCTCTGATCGAAATCCAGTTATTAAAATAGTGATTTTCATGCTTATTTTGATCATTTTAAGCACTTAAATACGCTTTAAACAATAACATTAGAGAAATAAGCGATTTCCATCAAGAATTGTAGAAGCCATCGGCAGATTTGTTTCAATCTATTTCCTAACATGTTCAGCAATATAACAGTGTTATTTCATGCATTTTAGCAGTGGGAAACACGAGAAAACTTCGGTTTTCTACTTTAGATTCGTTCCAGACATATTGCATAAGTTGTACTTTGTGTGATTTACTGTGGTTCTCTGATCGAAATCCAGTTATTAAAATAGTGATTTTCATGCTTATTTTGATCATTTTAAGCACTTAAATACGCTTTAAACAATAACATTAGAGAAATAAGCGATTTCCATCAAGAATTGTAGAAGCCATCGGCAGATTTGTTTCAATCTATTTCCTAACATGTTCAGCAATATAACAGTGTTATTTCATGCATTTTAGCAGTGGGAAACACGAGAAAACTTCGGTTTTCTACTTTAGATTCGTTCCAGACATATTGCATAAGTTGTACTTTGTGTGATTTACTGTGGTTCTCTGATCGAAATCCAGTTATTAAAATAGTGATTTTCATGCTTATTTTGATCATTTTAAGCACTTAAATACGCTTTAAACAATAACATTAGAGAAATAAGCGATTTCCATCAAGAATTGTAGAAGCCATCGGCAGATTTGTTTCAATCTATTTCCTAACATGTTCAGCAATATAACAGTGTTATTTCATGCATTTTAGCAGTGGGAAACACGAAAACTTCGGTTTTCTACTTTAGATTCGTTCCAGACATATTGCATAAGTTGTACTTTGTGTGATTTACTGTGGTTCTCTGATCGAAATCCAGTTATTAAAATAGTGATTTTCATGCTTATTTTGATCATTTTAAGCACTTAAATACGCTTTAAACAATAACATTAGAGAAATAAGCGATTTCCATCAAGAATTGTAGAAGCCATCGGCAGATTTGTTTCAATCTATTTCCTAACATGTTCAGCAATATAACAGTGTTATTTCATGCATTTTAGCAGTGGGAAACACGAGAAAACTTCGGTTTTCTACTTTAGATTCGTTCCAGACATATTGCATAAGTTGTACTTTGTGTGATTTACTGTGGTTCTCTGATCGAAATCCAGTTATTAAAATAGTGATTTTCATGCTTATTTTGATCATTTTAAGCACTTAAATACGCTTTAAACAATAACATTAGAGAAATAAGCGATTTCCATCAAGAATTGTAGAAGCCATCGGCAGATTTGTTTCAATCTATTTCCTAACATGTTCAGCAATATAACAGTGTTATTTCATGCATTTTAGCAGTGGGAAACACGAGAAAACTTCGGTTTTCTACTTTAGATTCGTTCCAGACATATTGCATAAGTTGTACTTTGTGTGATTTACTGTGGTTCTCTGATCGAAATCCAGTTATTAAAATAGTGATTTTCATGCTTATTTTGATCATTTTAAGCACTTAAATACGCTTTAAACAATAACATTAGAATAAGCGATTTCCATCAAGAATTGTAGAAGCCATCGGCAGATTTGTTTCAATCTATTTCCTAACATGTTCAGCAATATAACAGTGTTATTTCATGCATTTTAGCAGTGGGAAACACGAGAAACTTCGGTTTTCTACTTTAGATTCGTTCCAGACATATTGCATAAGTTGTACTTTGTGTGATTTACTGTGGTTCTCTGATCGAAATCCAGTTATTAAAATAGTGATTTTCATGCTTATTTTGATCATTTTAAGCACTTAAATACGCTTTAAACAATAACATTAGAGAAATAAGCGATTTCCATCAAGAATTGTAGAAGCCATCGGCAGATTTGTTTCAATCTATTTCCTAACATGTTCAGCAATATAACAGTGTTATTTCATGCATTTTAGCAGTGGGAAACACGAAAAACTTCGGTTTTCTACTTTAGATTCGTTCCAGACATATTGCATAAGTTGTACTTTGTGTGATTTACTGTGGTTCTCTGATCGAAATCCAGTTATTAAAATAGTGATTTTCATGCTTATTTTGATCATTTTAAGCACTTAAATACGCTTTAAACAATACATTAGAGAAATAAGCGATTTCCATCAAGAATTGTAGAAGCCATCGGCAGATTTGTTTCAATCTATTTCCTAACATGTTCAGCAATATAACAGTGTTATTTCATGCATTTTAGCAGTGGGAAACACGAGAAAACTTCGGTTTTCTACTTTAGATTCGTTCCAGACATATTGCATAAGTTGTACTTTGTGTGATTTACTGTGGTTCTCTGATCGAAATCCAGTTATTAAAATAGTGATTTTCATGCTTATTTTGATCATTTTAAGCACTTAAATACGCTTTAAACAATAACATTAGAGAAATAAGCGATTTCCATCAAGAATTGTAGAAGCCATCGGCAGATTTGTTTCAATCTATTTCCTAACATGTTCAGCAATATAACAGTGTTATTTCATGCATTTTAGCAGTGGGAAACACGAGAAAACTTCGGTTTTCTACTTTAGATTCGTTCCAGACATATTGCATAAGTTGTACTTTGTGTGATTTACTGTTCTCTGATCGAAATCCAGTTATTAAAATAGTGATTTTCATGCTTATTTTGATCATTTTAAGCACTTAAATACGCTTTAAACAATAACATTAGAGAAATAAGCGATTTCCATCAAGAATGTAGAAGCCATCGGCAGATTTGTTTCAATCTATTTCCTAACATGTTCAGCAATATAACAGTGTTATTCATGCATTTTAGCAGTGGGAAACACGAAAACTTCGGTTTTCTACTTTAGATTCGTTCCAGACATATTGCATAAGTTGTACTTTGTGTGATTTACTGTGGTTCTCTGATCGAAATCCAGTTATTAAAATAGTGATTTTCATGCTTATTTTGATCATTTTAAGCACTTAAATACGCTTTAAACAATAACATTAGAGAAATAAGCGATTTCCATCAAGAATTGTAGAAGCCATCGGCAGATTTGTTTCAATCTATTTCCTAACATGTTCAGCAATATAAACAGTGTTATTTCATGCATTTTAGCAGTGGGAAACACGAGAAAACTTCGGTTTTCTACTTTAGATTCGTTCCAGACATATTGCATAAGTTGTACTTTGTGTGATTTACTGTGGTTCTCTGATCGAAATCCAGTTATTAAAATAGTGATTTTCATGCTTATTTTGATCATTTTAAGCACTTAAATACGCTTTAAACAATAACATTAGAGAAATAAGCGATTTCCATCAAGAATTGTAGAAGCCATCGGCAGATTTGTTTCAATCTATTTCCTAACATGTTCAGCAATATAACAGTGTTATTTCATGCATTTTAGCAGTGGGAAACACGAGAAAACTTCGGTTTTCTACTTTAGATTCGTTCCAGACATATTGCATAAGTTGTACTTTGTGTGATTTACTGTGGTTCTCTGATCGAAATCCAGTTATTAAAATAGTGATTTTCATGCTTATTTTGATCATTTTAAGCACTTAAATACGCTTAAACAATAACATTAGAGAAATAAGCGATTTCCATCAAGAATTGTAGAAGCCATCGGCAGATTTGTTTCAATCTATTTCCTAACATGTTCAGCAATAACAGTGTTATTTCATGCATTTTAGCAGTGGGAACACGAGAAAACTTCGGTTTTCTACTTTAGATTCGTTCCAGACATATTGCATAAGTTGTACTTTGTGTGATTTACTGTGGTTCTCTGATCGAAATCCAGTTATTAAAATAGTGATTTTCATGCTTATTTTGATCATTTTAAGCACTTAAATACGCTTTAAACAATAACATTAGAGAAATAAGCGATTTCCATCAAGAATTGTAGAAGCCATCGGCAGATTTGTTTCAATCTATTTCCTAACATGTTCAGCAATATAACAGTGTTATTTCATGCATTTTTAGCAGTGGGAAACACGAGAAAACTTCGGTTTTCTACTTTAGATTCGTTCCAGACATATTGCATAAGTTGTACTTTGTGTGATTTACTGTGGTTCTCTGATCGAAATCCAGTTATTAAAATAGTGATTTTCATGCTTATTTTGATCATTTTAAGCACTTAAATACGCTTTAAACAATAACATTAGAGAAATAAGCGATTTCCATCAAGAATTGTAGAAGCCATCGGCAGATTTGTTTCAATCTATTTCCTAACATGTTCAGCAATATAACAGTGTTATTTCATGCATTTTAGCAGTGGGAAACACGAGAAAACTTCGGTTTTCTACTTTAGATTCGTTCCAGACATATTGCATAAGTTGTACTTTGTGTGATTTACTGTGGTTCTCTGATCGAAATCCAGTTATTAAAATAGTGATTTTCATGCTTATTTTGATCATTTTAAGCACTTAAATACGCTTTAAACAATAACATTAGAGAAATAAGCGATTTCCATCAAGAATTGTAGAAGCCATCGGCAGATTTGTTTCAATCTATTTCCTAACATGTTCAGCAATATAACAGTTATTTCATGCTTTTAGCAGTGGGAAACACGAGAAACTTCGGTTTTCTACTTTAGATTCGTTCCAGACATATTGCATAAGTTGTACTTTGTGTGATTTACTGTGTTCTCTGATCGAAATCCAGTTATTTAAAATAGTGATTTTCATGCTTATTTTGATCATTTTAAGCACTTAAATACGCTTTAAACAATAACATTAGAGAAATAAGCGATTTCCATCAAATTGTAGAAGCCATCGGCAGATTTGTTTCAATCTATTTCCTAACATGTTCAGCATATATAACAGTGTTATTTCATGCATTTTAGCAGTGGGAAACACGAGAAAACTTCGGTTTTCTACTTTAGATTCGTTCCAGACATATTGCATAAGTTGTACTTTGTGTGATTTACTGTGGTTCTCTGATCGAAATCCAGTTATTAAATAGTGATTTTCATGCTTATTTTGATCATTTTAAGCACTTAATACGCTTTAAACAATAACATTAGAAATAAGCGATTTCCATCAGAGAATTGTAGAAGCCATCGGCAGATTTGTTTCAATCTATTTCCTAACATGTTCAGCAATATAACAGTGTTATTTCATGCATTTTAGCAGTGGGAAACACGAGAAAACTTCGGTTTTCTACTTTAGATTCGTTCAGACATATTGCATAAGTTGTACTTTGTGTGATTTACTGTGGTTCTCTGATCGAAATCCAGTTATTAAAATAGTGATTTTCATGCTTATTTTGATCGTTTTAAGCACTTAAATACGCTTTAAACAATAACATTAGAGAAATAAGCGATTTCCATCAAGAATTGTAAAGCCATCGCAGATTTGTTTCAATCTATTTCCTAAATGTTCAGCAATATAACGTGTTATTTCATGCATTTTAGCGTAGGGAACACGAGCAAACTATCGTGTTATACTTTGTCT
>JACMZG010001119.1:0-12258 GCA_018340805.1 Microvelia longipes | reverse complement strand
ATTTCATGCTTATTTTGATCGTTTTTAAGCGCTTAAATACGCTTTAAACAATAACATTAGAGAAATAAGCGATTTCCATCAAGAATGTAGAAGCCATCGGCAGATTTGTTTCAATCTATTTCCTAACAATGTTCAGCAATAGAACAGTGTTATTTCATGCATTTTAGACGTGGGAAAACACGAGAAAACTTTGGTTTTCTACTTTAGATTCGTTCCAGACATATTACATAAGTTGTACTTTGTGTGATTTACTGTGGTTCTCTGATCGAAATCCAGTTATAAAATAGTGATTTTCATGCTTATTTGATCATTTTAAGCTTAAATACGCTTTAAACAATAACATTAGAGAAATAAGCGATTTCCATCAAGAATTGTAGAAGCATCGGCAGATTTGTTTCAATCTATTTCCTAACAATGTTCAGCAATAGAACAGTGTGTTATTTCATGCATTTTAGACGTGGGAAACACGAGAAAACTTTGGTTTTCTACTTTAGATTCGTTCCAGACATATTGCATAAGTTGTACTTGTGTGATTTACTGTGGTTCTCTGATCGAAATCCAGTTATTAAAATAGTGATTTTCATGCTTATTTTGATCGTTTTAAGCGCTTAAATACGCTTTAAACAATAACATTAGAGAAATAAGCGATTTCCATCAAGAATTGTAGATGCCATCGGCAGATTGTTTCAATCTATTTCCTAACAATATTCAGCAATAGAACAGTGTTATTTCATGCATTTTAGACGTGGAAAACACGAGAAAACTTTGGTTTTCTACTTTAGATTCGTTCCAGACATATTACATAAGTTGTACTTTGTGTGATTTACTGTTCTCTGATCGAAATCCAGTTATTAAAATAGTGATTTTCATGCTTATTTTGATCATTTTAAGCGCTTAAATACGCTTTAAACAATAACATTAGAGAAATAAGCGATTTCCATCAAGAATTGTAGAAGCCATCGGCAGATTTGTTTCAATCTATTTCCTAACAATGTTCAGCAATAGAACAGTGTTATTTCATGCATTTTAGACGTGGGAAACACGAGAAAACTTTGGTTTTCTACTTTAGATTCGTTCCAGACATATTACATAAGTTGTACTTTGTGTGATTTACTGTGGTTCTCTGATCGAAATCCAGTTATTAAAATAGTGATTTTCATGCTTATTTTGATCGTTTTAAGCGCTTAAATACGCTTTAAACAATAACATTAGAGAAATAAGCGATTTCCATCAAGAATTGTAGAAGCCATCGGCAGATTTGTTTCAATCTATTTCCTAACAATATTCAGCAATAGAACAGTGTTATTTCATGCATTTTAGACGTGGAAAACGAGAAAACTTCGGTTTTCTACTTTAGATTCGTTCCAGATATTGCATAAGTTGTACTTTGTGTGATTACTGTGGTTCTCTGATCGAAATCCAGTTATTAAAATAGTGATTTTCATGCTTATTTTGATCGTTTTAAACGCTTAAATACGCTTTAAACAATAACATTAGAGAAATAAGCGATTTCCATCAAGAATTGTAGAAGCATCGGCAGATTTGTTTCAATCTATTTCCTAACAATGTTCAGCAATAGAACAGTGTATTTCATGCATTTTAGACGTGGGAAACACGAGAAAACTTTGGTTTTCTACTTTAGATTCGTTCCAGACATATTACATAAGTTGTACTTTGTGTGATTTACTGTTCTCTGATCGAAATCCAGTTATTAAAATAGTGATTTTCATGCTTATTTTGATCGTTTTAAACGCTTAAATACGCTTTAAACAATAACATTAGAGAAATAAGCGATTTCCATCAAGAATTGTAGAAGCATCGGCAGATTTGTTTCAATCTATTTCTAACAATGTTCAGCAATAGAACAGTGTTATTTCATGCATTTTAGACGTGGAAACACGAGAAAACTTTGGTTTTCTACTTTAGATTCGTTCCAGACATATTACATAAGTTGTACTTTGTGTGATTTACTGTGGTTCTCTGATCGAAATCCAGTTATTAAAATAGTGATTTTCATGCTTATTTTGATCGTTTTAAGCGCTTAAATACGCTTTAAACAATAACATTAGAGAAATAAGCGATTTCCATCAAGAATTGTAGAAGCCATCGGCAGATTTGTTTCAATCTATTTCCTAACAATGTTCAGCAATAGAACAGTGTTATTTCATGCATTTTAGACGTGGAAAACACGAGAAAACTTTGGTTTTCTACTTTAGATTCGTTCCAGACATATTACATAAGTTGTACTTTGTGTGATTTACTGTGGTTCTCTGATCGAAATCCAGTTATTAAAATAGTGATTTTCATGCTTATTTTGATCATTTTAAACGCTTAAATACGCTTTAAACAATAACATTAGAGAAATAAGCGATTTCCATCAAGAATTGTAGAAGCCATCGGCAGATTTGTTTCAATCTATTTCCTAACAATGTTCAGCAATAGAACAGTGTTATTTCATGCATTTTAGACGTGGGAAACACGAGAAACTTGGTTTTCTACTTTAGATTCGTTCCAGACATATTGCATAAGTTGTACTTTGTGTGATTTACTGTGGTTCTCTGATCGAAATCCAGTTATTAAAATAGTGATTTTCATGCTTATTTTGATCGTTTTAAACGCTTAAATACGCTTTAAACAATAACATTAGAGAAATAAGCGATTTCCATCAAGAATTGTAGAAGCCATCGGCAGATTTGTTTCAATCTATTTCCTAACAATGTTCAGCAATAGAACAGTGTTATTTCATGCATTTTAGACGGAAACACGAGAAAACTTTGGTTTTCTACTTTAGATTCGTTCCAGACATATTACATAAGTGTACTTTGTGATTTACTGTGGTTCTCTGATCGAAATCCAGTTATTAAAATAGTGATTTTCATGCTTATTTTGATCGTTTTAAACGCTTAAATACGCTTTAAAATAACATTAGAGAAATAAGCGATTTCCATCAAGAATTGTAGAAGCCATCGGCAGATTTGTTTCAATCTATTTCCTAACAATATTCAGCAATAGAACAGTGTTATTTTGCATTTTAGACGTGGGAAAACGAAAACTTTGGTTTTCTACTTTAGATTCGTTCCAGACATATTCATAAGTTGTACTTTGTGTGATTTACTGTGGTTCTCTGATCGAAATCCAGTTATTAAAATAGTGATTTTCATGCTTATTTTGATCGTTTTAAACGCTTAAATACGTTTAAACGAGAAAATAAGCGATTTCCATCAAGAATAAACATCGGCAGATTTGTTTCAATCTATTTCCTAACAATGTTCAGCAATAGAACAGTGTTATTTCATGCATTTTAGACGTGGAAAACACGAGAAAACTTTGGTTTTCTACTTTAGATTCGTTCCAGACATATTACATAAGTTGTACTTTGTGTGATTTACTGTGGTTCTCTGATCGAAATCCAGTTATTAAAATAGTGATTTTCATGCTTATTTTGATCGTTTTAAACGCTTAAATACGCTTTAAACAATAACATTAGAGAAATAAGCGATTTCCATCAAGAATTGTAGAAGCCATCGGCAGATTTGTTTCAATCTATTTCCTAACAATGTTCAGCAATAGAACAGTGTTATTTCATGCATTTTAGACGTGGGAAACACGAGAAAACTTTGGTTTTCTACTTTAGATTCGTTCCAGACATATTACATAAGTTGTACTTTGTGTGATTTACTGTGGTTCTCTGATCGAAATCCAGTTATTAAAATAGTGATTTTCATGCTTATTTTGATCGTTTTAAACGCTTAAATACGCTTTAAACAATAACATTAGAGAAATAAGCGATTTCCATCAAGAATTGTAGAAGCATCGGCAGATTTGTTTCAATCTATTTCCTAACAATGTTCAGCAATAGAACAGTTATTTCATGCATTTTAGCGTGGGAAACACGAGAAAACTTTGGTTTTCTACTTTAGATTCGTTCCAGACATATTACATAAGTTGTACTTTGTGTGATTTACTGTGGTTCTCTGATCGAAATCCAGTTATTAAAATAGTGATTTTCATGCTTATTTGATCGTTTTAAACGCTTAAATACGCTTTAAACAATAACATTAGAGAAATAAGCGATTTCCATCAAGAATTGTAGAAGCCATCGGCAGATTTGTTTCAATCTATTTCCTAACAATGTTCAGCAATAGAACAGTGTTATTTCATGCATTTTAGACGTGGGAAACACGAGAAACTTGGTTTTTACTTTAGATTCGTTCCAGACATATTACATAAGTTGTACTTTGTGTGATTTACTGTGGTTCTCTGATCGAAATCCAGTTATTAAAATAGTGATTTTCATGCTTATTTTGATCGTTTTAAACGCTTAAATACGCTTTAAACAATAACATTAGAGAAATAAGCGATTTCCATCAAGAATTGTAGAAGCCATCGGCAGATTTGTTTCAATCTATTTCCTAACAATGTTCAGCAATAGAACAGTGTTATTTCATGCATTTTAGACGTGGAAACACGAGAAAACTTTGGTTTTCTACTTTAGATTCGTTCCAGACATATTACATAAGTTGTACTTTGTGTGA
The DNA here is from genome assembly GCA_018340805.1 of Microvelia longipes. Taxonomy (NCBI): domain Eukaryota; kingdom Metazoa; phylum Arthropoda; class Insecta; order Hemiptera; family Veliidae; genus Microvelia; species Microvelia longipes. The sequence continues at coordinate 7,723 of JACMZG010001119.1, read as the reverse complement.
TTTACTGTGGTCTCTGATCGAAATCCAGTTATTAAAATAGTGATTTTCATGCTTATTTTGATCGTTTTAAGCGCTTAAATACGCTTTAAACAATAACATTAGAGAAATAAGCGATTTCCATCAAGAATTGTAGAAGCCATCGGCAGATTTGTTTCAATCTATTTCCTAACAATATTCAGCAATAGAACAGTGTTATTTCATGCATTTTAGACGTGGGAAACACGAGAAAACTTGGTTTCTACTTTAGATTCGTTCCAGACATATTACATAAGTTGTACTTTGTGTGATTTACTGTGGTTCTCTGATCGAAATCCAGTTATTAAAATAGTGATTTTCATGCTTATTTTGATCGTTTTAAGCGCTTAAATACGCTTTAAACAATAACATTAGAGAAATAAGCGATTTCCATCAAGAATTGTAGAAGCCATCGGCAGATTTGTTTCAATCTATTTCCTAACAATGTTCAGCAATAGAACAGTGTTATTTCATGCATTTTAGACGTGGGAAACACGAGAAAACTTTGGTTTTCTACTTTAGATTCGTTCCAGACATATTACATAAGTTGTACTTTTGTGATTTACTGTGGTTCTCTGATCGAAATCCAGTTATTAAAATAGTGATTTTCATGCTTATTTTGATCGTTTTAAACGCTTAAATACGCTTTAAACAATAACATTAGAGAAATAAGCGATTTCCATCAAGAATTGTAGAAGCCATCGGCAGATTTGTTTCAATCTATTTCCTAACAATTCAGCAATAGAACAGTGTTATTTCATGCATTTTAGCGTGGGAAACACGAGAAAACTTTGGTTTTCTACTTTAGATTCGTTCCAGACATATTACATAAGTTGTACTTTGTGTGATTTACTGTGGTTCTCTGATCGAAATCCAGTTATTAAAATAGTGATTTTCATGCTTATTTTGATCGTTTTAAACGCTTAAATACGCTTTAAACAATAACATTAGAGAAATAAGCGATTTCCATCAAGAATTGTAGAAGCCATCGGCAGATTTGTTTCAATCTATTTCCTAACAATGTTCAGCAATAGAACAGTGTTATTTCATGCATTTTAGACGTGGGAAAACACGAGAAAACTTTGGTTTTCTACTTTAGATTCGTTCCAGACATATTACATAAGTTGTACTTTGTGTGATTTACTGTGGTTCTCTGATCGAAATCCAGTTATTAAAATAGTGATTTTCATGCTTATTTTGATCGTTTTAAACGCTTAAATACGCTTTAAACAATAACATTAGAGAAATAAGCGATTTCCATCAAGAATTGTAGAAGCCATCGGCAGATTTGTTTCAATCTATTTCCTAACAATGTTCAGCAATAGAACAGTGTTATTTCATGCATTTTAGACGTGGGAAACACGAGAAAACTTTGGTTTTCTACTTTAGATTCGTTCCAGACATATTACATAAGTTGTACTTTGTGTGATTTACTGTGGTTCTCTGATCGAAATCCAGTTATTAAAATAGTGATTTTCATGCTTATTTTGATCGTTTTAAACGCTTAAATACGCTTTAAACAATAACATTAGAGAAATAAGCGATTTCCATCAAGAATTGTAGAAGCCATCGGCAGATTTGTTTCAATCTATTTCCTAACAATGTTCAGCAATAGAACAGTGTTATTTCATGCATTTTAGACGTGGGAAACACGAGAAAACTTTGGTTTTCTACTTTAGATTCGTTCCAGACATATTACATAAGTTGTACTTTGTGTGATTTACTGTGGTTCTCTGATCGAAATCCAGTTATTAAAATAGTGATTTTCATGCTTATTTTGATCGTTTTAAACGCTTAAATACGCTTTAAACAATAACATTAGAGAAATAAGCGATTTCCATCAAGAATTGTAGAAGCCATCGGCAGATTTGTTTCAATCTATTTCCTAACAATGTTCAGCAATAGAACAGTGTTATTTCATGCATTTTAGACGTGGGAAACACGAGAAAACTTTGGTTTTCTACTTTAGATTCGTTCCAGACATATTACATAAGTTGTACTTTGTGTGATTTACTGTGGTTCTCTGATCGAAATCCAGTTATTAAAATAGTGATTTTCATGCTTATTTTGATCGTTTTAAACGCTTAAATACGCTTTAAACAATAACATTAGAGAAATAAGCGATTTCCATCAAGAATTGTAGAAGCCATCGGCAGATTTGTTTCAATCTATTTCCTAACAATGTTCAGCAATAGAACAGTGTTATTTCATGCATTTAGACGTGGGAAAACACGAGAAAACTTGGTTTTCTACTTTAGATTCGTTCCAGACATATTACATAAGTTGTACTTTGTGTGATTTACTGTGGTTCTCTGATCGAAATCCAGTTATTAAAATAGTGATTTTCATGCTTATTTTGATCGTTTTAAACGCTTAAATACGCTTTAAACAATAACATTAGAGAAATAAGCGATTTCCATCAAGAATTGTAGAAGCCATCGGCAGATTTGTTTCAATCTATTTCCTAACAATGTTCAGCAATAGAACAGTGTTATTTCATGCATTTTAGACGTGGGAAACACGAGAAAACTTGGTTTTCTACTTTAGATTCGTTCCAGACATATTACATAAGTTGTACTTTGTGTGATTTACTGTGGTTCTCTGATCGAAATCCAGTTATTAAAATAGTGATTTTCATGCTTATTTTGATCGTTTTAAACGCTTAAATACGCTTTAAACAATAACATTAGAAATAAGCGATTTCCATCAAGAATTGTAGAAGCCATCGGCAGATTTGTTTCAATCTATTTCCTAACAATGTTCAGCAATAGAACAGTGTTATTTCATGCATTTTAGACGTGGGAAACACGAGAAAACTTGGTTTTCTACTTTAGATTCGTTCCAGACATATTACATAAGTTGTACTTTGTGTGATTTACTGTGGTTCTCTGATCGAAATCCAGTTATTAAAATAGTGATTTTCATGCTTATTTTGATCGTTTTAAGCGCTTAAATACGCTTTAAACAATAACATTAGAGAAATAAGCGATTTCCATCAAGAATTGTAGAAGCCATCGGCAGATTTGTTTCAATCTATTTCCTAACAATGTTCAGCAATAGAACAGTGTTATTTCATGCATTTTAGACGTGGGAAACACGAGAAAACTTGGTTTTCTACTTTAGATTCGTTCCAGACATATTACATAAGTTGTACTTTGTGTGATTTACTGTGGTTCTCTGATCGAAATCCAGTTATTAAAATAGTGATTTTCATGCTTATTTTGATCGTTTAAACGCTTAAATACGCTTTAAACAATAACATTAGAGAAATAAGCGATTTCCATCAAGAATTGTAGAGCCATCGGCAGATTTGTTTCAATCTATTTCCTAACAATGTTCAGCAATAGAACAGTGTTATTTCATGCATTTTAGACGTGGGAAACACGAGAAAACTTTGGTTTTCTACTTTAGATTCGTTCCAGACATATTACATAAGTTGTACTTTGTGTGATTTACTGTGGTTCTCTGATCGAAATCCAGTTATTAAAATAGTGATTTCATGCTTATTTTGATCGTTTTAAACGCTTAAATACGCTTTAAACAATAACATTAGAGAAATAAGCGATTTCCATCAAGAATTGTAGAAGCCATCGGCAGATTTGTTTCAATCTATTTCCTAACAATGTTCAGCAATAGAACAGTGTTATTTCATGCATTTTGGGAAACACGAGAAAACTTTGGTTTTCTACTTTAGATTCGTTCCAGACATATTACATAAGTTGTACTTTGTGTGATTTACTGTGGTTCTCTGATCGAAATCCAGTTATTAAAATAGTGATTTTCATGCTTATTTTGATCGTTTTAAACGCTTAAATACGCTTTAAACAATAACATTAGAGAAATAAGCGATTTCCATCAAGAATTGTAGAAGCCATCGGCAGATTTGTTTCAATCTATTTCCTAACAATGTTCAGCAATAGAACAGTGTTATTTCATGCATTTTAGACGTGGGAAACACGAGAAAACTTTGGTTTTCTACTTTAGATTCGTTCCACATATTACATAAGTTGTACTTTGTGTGATTTACTGTGGTTCTCTGATCGAAATCCAGTTATTAAAATAGTGATTTTCATGCTTATTTTGATCGTTTTAAGCGCTTAAATACGCTTTAAACAATAACATTAGAGAAATAAGCGATTTCCATCAAGAATTGTAGAAGCCATCGGCAGATTTGTTTCAATCTATTTCCTAACAATGTTCAGCAATAGAACAGTGTTATTTCATGCATTTTAGACGTGGGAAACACGAGAAAACTTTGGTTTTCTACTTTAGATTCGTTCCAGACATATTTACATAAGTTGTACTTTGTGTGATTTACTGTGGTTCTCTGATCGAAATCCAGTTATTAAAATAGTGATTTTCATGCTTATTTTGATCGTTTTAAACGCTTAAATACGCTTTAAACAATAACATTAGAGAAATAAGCGATTTCCATCAAGAATTGTAGAAGCATCGGCAGATTTGTTTCAATCTATTTCCTAACAATGTTCAGCAATAGAACAGTGTTATTTCATGCATTTTAGACGTGGGAAACACGAGAAAACTTTGGTTTTCTACTTTAGATTCGTTCCAGACATATTACATAAGTTGTACTTTGTGTGATTTACTGTGGTTCTCTGATCGAAATCCAGTTATTAAAATAGTGATTTTCATGCTTATTTTGATCGTTTTAAACGCTTAAATACGCTTTAAACAATAACATTAGAGAAATAAGCGATTTCCATCAAGAATTGTAGAAGCCATCGGCAGATTTGTTTCAATCTATTTCCTAACAATGTTCAGCAATAGAACAGTGTTATTTCATGCATTTTAGACGTGGGAAACACGAGAAAACTTTGGTTTTCTACTTTAGATTCGTTCCAGACATATTACATAAGTTGTACTTTGTGTGATTTACTGTGGTTCTCTGATCGAAATCCAGTTATTAAAATAGTGATTTTCATGCTTATTTTGATCGTTTTAAAACGCTTAAATACGCTTTAAACAATAACATTAGAGAAATAAGCGATTTCCATCAAGAATTGTAGAAGCCATCGGCAGATTTGTTTCAATCTATTTCCTAACAATGTTCAGCAATAGAACAGTGTTATTTCATGCATTTTAGACGTGGGAAACACGAGAAAACTTTGGTTTTCTACTTTAGATTCGTTCCAGACATATTACATAAGTTGTACTTTGTGTGATTTACTGTGGTTCTCTGATCGAAATCCAGTTATTAAAATAGTGATTTTCATGCTTATTTTGATCGTTTTAAGCGCTTAAATACGCTTTAAACAATAACATTAGAGAAATAAGCGATTTCCATCAAGAATTGTAGAAGCCATCGGCAGATTTGTTTCAATCTATTTCCTAACAATGTTCAGCAATAGAACAGTGTTATTTCATGCATTTTAGACGTGGGAAACACGAGAAAACTTTGGTTTTCTACTTTAGATTCGTTCCAGACATATTACATAAGTTGTACTTTGTGTGATTTACTGTGTTCTCTGATCGAAATCCAGTTATTAAAATAGTGATTTTCATGCTTATTTTGATCGTTTTAAGCGCTTAAATACGCTTTAAACAATAACATTAGAGAAATAAGCGATTTCCATCAAGAATTGTAGAAGCCATCGGCAGATTTGTTTCAATCTATTTCCTAACAATGTTCAGCAATAGAACAGTGTTATTTCATGCATTTAGACGTGGGAAACACGAGAAAACTTTGGTTTTCTACTTTAGATTCGTTCCAGACATATTACATAAGTTGTACTTTGTGTGATTTACTGTGGTTCTCTGATCGAAATCCAGTTATTAAAATAGTGATTTTCATGCTTATTTTGATCGTTTTAAGCGCTTAAATACGCTTTAAACAATAACATTAGAGAAATAAGCGATTTCCATCAAGAATTGTAGAAGCCATCGGCAGATTTGTTTCAATCTATTTCCTAACAATGTTCAGCAATAGAACAGTGTTATTTCATGCATTTTAGACGTGGGAAACACGAGAAAACTTTGGTTTTCTACTTTAGATTCGTTCCAGACATATTACATAAGTTGTACTTTGTGTGATTTACTGTTCTCTGATCGAAATCCAGTTATTAAAATAGTGATTTTCATGCTTATTTTGATCGTTTTAAACGCTTAAATACGCTTTAAACAATAACATTAGAGAAATAAGCGATTTCCATCAAGAATTGTAGAAGCCATCGGCAGATTTGTTTCAATCTATTTCCTAACAATGTTCAGCAATAGAACAGTGTTATTTCATGCATTTTAGACGTGGAAACACGAGAAAACTTTGGTTTTCTACTTTAGATTCGTTCCAGACATATTACATAAGTTGTACTTTGTGTGATTTACTGTGGTTCTCTGATCGAAATCCAGTTATTAAAATAGTGATTTTCATGCTTATTTTGATCGTTTTAAGCGCTTAAATACGCTTTAAACAATAACATTAGAGAAATAAGCGATTTCCATCAAGAATTGTAGAAGCCATCGGCAGATTTTTTCAATCTATTTCCTAACAATGTTCAGCAATAAACAGTGTTATTTCATGCATTTTAGACGTGGGAAACACGAGAAAACTTGGTTTTCTACTTTAGATTCGTTCCAGACATATTACATAAGTTGTACTTTGTGTGATTTACTGTGGTTCTCTGATCGAAATCCAGTTATTAAAATAGTGATTTTCATGCTTATTTTGATCGTTTTAAGCGCTTAAATACGCTTTAAACAATAACATTAGAGAAATAAGCGATTTCCATCAAGAATTGTAGAAGCCATCGGCAGATTTGTTTCAATCTATTTCCTAACAATGTTCAGCAATAGAACAGTGTTATTTCATGCATTTTAGACGTGGAAACACGAGAAAACTTTGGTTTTCTACTTTAGATTCGTTCCAGACATATTGCATAAGTTGTACTTTGTGTGATTTACTGTGGTTCTCTGATCGAAATCCAGTTATTAAAATAGTGATTTTCATGCTTATTTTGATCGTTTTAAGCGCTTAAATACGCTTTAAACAATAACATTAGAGAAATAAGCGATTTCCATCAAGAATTGTAGAAGCCATCGGCAGATTTGTTTCAATCTATTTCCTAACAATGTTCAGCAATAGAACAGTGTTATTTCATGCATTTTAGACGTGGAAACACGAGAAAACTTGGTTTTCTACTTTAGATTCGTTCCAGACATATTACATAAGTTGTACTTTGTGTGATTTACTGTGGTTCTCTGATCGAAATCCAGTTATTAAAATAGTGATTTTCATGCTTATTTTGATCGTTTTAAGCGCTTAAATACGCTTTAAACAATAACATTAGAGAAATAAGCGATTTCCATCAAGAATTGTAGAAGCCATCGGCAGATTGTTTCAATCTATTTCCTAACAATGTTCAGCAATAGAACAGTGTTATTTCATGCATTTTAGACGTGGGAAACACGAGAAAACTTTGGTTTTCTACTTTAGATTCGTTCCAGACATATTATAAGTTGTACTTTGTGTGATTTACTGTGGTTCTCTGATCGAAATCCAGTTATTAAAATAGTGATTTTCATGCTTATTTTGATCGTTTTAAACGCTTAAATACGCTTTAAACAATAACATTAGAAATAAGCGATTTCCCAAGAATTGTAGAAGCCATCGGCAGATTTGTTTCAATCTATTTCCTAACAATGTTCAGCAATAGAACAGTGTTATTTCATGCATTTTAGACGTGGGAAACAC
>JACMZG010001118.1:0-12260 GCA_018340805.1 Microvelia longipes | reverse complement strand
ATAACACACATTTTCATAAATATGTAATAAAACATAAAAATTATCAAATACATACACACACATATCAATTAATATGTAATAAACATAAAAAATTTATCAATAACACACATTTCAATAATATGTAATAAACATATAAATTTATCAAATACATACACATATCAATTAATATGTAATAAACCATAAAAATTATCAAAATACACACACATATCAATTAATATGTAATAAACATAAAATTTATCAAATACACACACATTCAAAATAATAGTAATAAATAAAATTTATCATATACACACATACATATCAATAATATGTAATAACAATTATCAAATACATACCATAATAATAAACAAAATAAACTATTAATAAATCCATACACAATTAATATGTAATAAATATAAAAATTTATCAAAAAATCACACACATTCAATTAATATGTGATAAACTATATAAATTTATCAAATACACATATTAATAATATGTAATAAACCATAAAAATTATCACACACACATCAATTAATATGTAATAAACCATAAAAATTTATCAAATATACACACATTTCAATTAATATGCAATAAAACATAAAAAAATTATCAAATAAACACACACATTTCAATTAATATGTAATAAAATATAAAATTTATCAAATACATACACACACATTAATTAATATGTAATAAACATAAAAAATTATCAAATACACACATTTCAATTAATATGTGATAAACTATATAAATTATCAAATACACACATAATTAATAATGTAATAAACCATAAAAATTTATCAAATACACACATTTCATTAAATTAATATGTAATAACATAAAATTTATCAAATACACACATTTCAATAATATGTATAAACATAAAATTTATCAAATACATACACACACATCAATTATATAAATAACATAAAAATTTATCACACACACATATCAATTAATATGTAATAAACCATAAAAATTATCAAATACACACACATTAATATAGTAATAAACCATAAAAAATATATCAAATAACACACACAATTTATATGTAATAAACTATATGAATTTATCAAATATATACACATTTCAAATAATATGTAATATGTAATAAACATAAAAAATTATCGAATATTTCAATTAATATGTAATAAAACTATATATTTATCAAATTATACACATTTCATATTAATATGTAATAAATAAAAATTTAATAATACACACACATTTCAATTAATATGTAATAAATCATAAAAATTTATCAAATACACACACATTTCAATAATATGTAATAAAAAAAATTTATCAAATACATACACATACATATCAATTAATATGTAATAAACCATAAAATTTATCAAATACACACACATTTCAATAATATGTAATAAAACCATAAAATTTATCAAATACACACACATATCATTAATATGTAATAAACATAAAATTTATCAAATACACACACATATCAATTAATATGTAATAAACCATAAAAATTTATCAAATACATCACACATGATTTTAATAAATGACAAATAAATATGTAATAAACCATAAAATTTATCAAATACACACACATTCAATTAATATGTAATAAAAATATAAATTTATCAAATACACATATCAAATAATATGTAATAAACCATAAAAAATTATCAATACACACACATCAATTAATATGTAATAAACATAAAAATTTATCAAATATACACACATTTCAATTAATATGAATAACATTAAAAATTATCAAATAATACACACACATTTCAATTTATGTAATAAACCATATAAATTTATCAAATACATACACACATTCAATTAATATGTAATAAACCATAAAAAATTACAAATACACATTCAATTAATATGTAATAAACATATAAATTTATCAAAATACATACACACATATTAATTAATATTTAATAACCATAAAAATTTATCGAATACACACACATTTCAATTATTAATATGTAATAAACCATAAAAATTTATCAAATACACACGCATTTCAATAAATATGTAACCATAAATTTATCAATATACACACACATCAATTAATATTAAACATAAAATTTATCAAATACACACACATTTCAATTAATATGTAATAAACATATATCAAATACAACATATAAATTAATATGTAATAACCATAAAAATATATCAAATACACACATCAATTAATATGTAATAAACTATATGAATTTATCAAATATATACACATTTCAAATAATATGTAATATGTAATAAACCATAAAAATTTATCAAATACACACACATTTCAATTAATATGTAATAAACTATATGAATTTATCAAATATATACACATTTCAATTAATATGTAATATGTAATAACCAAAAATTTATCGAATACACACACATTTCAATTAATATGTAATAAACCATAAAAATTTATCAAATACCACACACATTCAATTAATATGTAATAAACCATAAAAATTTATCAAATACATACACACACATATCAATTAATATGTAAAAACCATAAAAATTTATCAATACACACACATTTAAATAATATGTAATAAACATATAAATTTATCAAATACATACACACATACACATATAATTATATAAAAATAAAAATTATCAAATACACACAATTCAATTATATGGAAACATAAATTTATCAAACACAATTAATTAATATGTAATAAACCATAAAAATTATCAAATACACACATATCAATTAATATGTAATAAAACATAAAAATATCAATACACACACATTCAATAAATATGTAATAAAACATAAAAATTTATCAAATACATACACAACAAAATTATTAATAAATAACACACACATTTCAAAATATGTATAACAATTATCAAATACATACACACATATCAATTAATATGTAATAAACCATAAAAATTATAAAATACACATAATTTCAATTATATGTAATAAACCATAAAATTTATCAAAATACACACACATTTCAATTAATATGTAATAAACCATAAAATTTATCAAATACATACACATACATATCAATTAATATGTAAAAAACAAAAAATTTATCAAATACATACACATATCAATTAATAAACACATTTATAAAATCATACAATTAATATGTAATAAACCATAAAATTTATCAAATACACACACATTCAATTAATATGTAATAAACAATTTATAAATCAATTAATATGTAATAAACCATAAAAAATTATCAAATACACACACATCAATTAATATGTAATAAACATAAAAATTTATCAAAATACACACATTAATATGTAATAAACATTATCAATATTTCAATTAATATTAATAACCATAAAAATTTATCAAATAATACACACACATTAATTAATATGTAATAAACCATAAAAAATTAACAAATACACACATTTCAATTAATATGTGATAAACATATAAATTATCAAATACATATACACACATATTAATTAATATGTAATAAACCATAAAAATTTATCAAATACACACACATTTCATAAACCATAAAAATTTATCAAATACACACATTTCAATTAATATGTAATAAACATTAAAATTTATCAATACACACATTTCAATTAAATATGTAATAAACCATAAAATTTATCAATACATACACACAACATATCAATTAATATGTAATAAACCATAAAAATTTATCAAATACACACACATTTCAATAATATGTAATAAAATATAAATTTATCAATAATACACACATACAATATAATTATATAATAAAACCATAAAAATTATCAAATACACACACATTCAATTAATATGTAATAAACTATATAAATTATCAAATACACAATTAATTAATATGTAAAAACATAAAAAATTATCAAATACACACATATCAATTAATATGTAATAAACCATAAAATTATCAAATACACACACATTTCAATTAATATGTAATAAAACATAAAAATTTATCAAATACACCATAACATTCAATAATAGTAATAAACCATAAAAATTTATCAATACACACACATTTCAATTAATATGTAATAAACATATAAATTTTATCAAATACATACACAATATCAATTAATATGTAATAAACCATAAAATTATCAAATACACACATAAATATGTAATAAACATAAATTTATCAAATACATACACACATATCAATTAATATAATAAACCATAAAAATTCAAAATACAACACATTCAATTAATATGTAATAAACCATAAAATTTATCAAATACACACATACATATCAATTAATATGTAAAAAACCATAAAAATTTTATCAAATACATACACACATACATATCAATTAATATGTAATAAACCATAAAATTTATCAAATACATACACACATAAATAATAAAAAAACAAATAAATATTATTAAACATACCAATTAATATGTAATAAAAACCATAAAATTTATCAAAAATACACCAACATTTAATATGCATAAACATAAAATTTTCAAATACAATTCAATAATTATGATAATAACCATAAAAAAATTATCAATACACACACATCAATTATATGTAATAAACTAAAATTTATCAAATATACACACATTTCAATTAAATATGTAAAAACACAAAAATTATCAAATACACACACATTTCATTAATTTTGACTAGACATAAATTATCAATACATACACAACACAATTAATATGTAAAACCATAAAAATTTATCGAATACACACCATTTCATTAATATGTAAAACTATATAATTTATCAAAATACCAATCACACACTATTTAATAAACCTAAAATTTATCGAATATCAATAAAATATGTAATAAACTATAATAAATTTATCAATACACACGCATTTCAATTATATGTAATAAATGATAAAATTTGTCAAATACACACAAATTTCAATAATATTATTATAAATTTATCAAATACATACACACATACACATATAATTAATATGTATAAACCATAAAAATTATCAAAATACACACACATTCCAATTAATATGCGATAAACTATATAAATTTATCAATACACACATTAATAATATGTAATAAACCATAAAAATTATCAAATACACACATATCAATTAATATGTTAATAAACATAAATATATCAATAACACACATTCATAAATATGTAATAAAACATAAAAATTTATCAATACATACAACATTAAATTAATATGTAATAAATCATAAAAATTTATCAAATACACACACATTTCAATTAATATGTAATAAACATATAAATTTATCAAATACAAATACATATCAATTAATATGTATAAACCATAAAATTTATCAAATACACACACATTTCAATAATATGTAATAAACATAAAATTTATCAAATAATACACACATACATATCAATAATATGTAATAAACCATAAAATTTAAAAATACCATACATATCAATTAATATGTAATATAAACATAAAAATTTTAAATACACACACACATATCAATTAATATGTAATAACCATAAAATTTATCAAATTACACACCAACATATCAATTAATATGTAATAAACCATAAAATTATAAATAACACAATAAATATGTAATTATATTTATAAATATACAATTAATATGTAATAACCAAATTTATCAAAATACACACATTCAATTAATATGCGATAAACTATATAAATTTATCAAATAACCACATATTTAATTATGTAATAACCATAAAAAATTATCAAATACACACACATCAATTAATATTAAACCATAAAATTATCAAATACACACACATTCAATAATATGTAATAAACATAAAAATTTATCAAATACATACACACATACATATCAATTAATATGTAATAAACCATAAAAATTTAAAAATACACATACATATTCAATTAATATGTAATAAACCATAAAATATTATCAAATACACACCAATTAATATGTAATAACCATAAAATTTATCAAATACACACACACATATCAATTAATATGTAATAAACCATAAAATTTATCAAATAATACAACACATTATAATATCAAAATAAATAAATTCAATTAATATGTAATAAACCATAAATTTATCAAATACACACACATTCAATTAATATGTAATAAAATTTTATCAAATACACATATTAATAATATGTAATAAACCAAAAAAATTATCAAATACACACACATCAATTAATATGTAATAAACCATAAAATTTATCAAATACACACATTTCAATTAATAAATAACATAAAAATTATAAATAAATACACACATTTCAATTAATATGTAATAACCATATAAATTTATCAAATACATACACACACATTCAATTAATATGTAATAAACCATAAAAAATTATCATTTCAATTAATATGTAATATGTAATAAACATAAAATTTATCAAATACACACACATTTCAATTAATATGTAATAAACCATAAAAATTTATCAAATACACACACATTTCAATAATATGTAATAAAATAAATTTTCAATATAACACATTCAATAATATGTAATAATAAATTTATATACACACACATTTCAATTAATATGTAATAAACCATAAAATTTATCAAATACACACACATTTCAATATGTACACATTCCATAAAATTATCAAATACACACATTCATTAATAATAAAACATATAAATTTATCAATACACACATTCAATTAATATGTAATAAACATAAAAAATTATCAAATACACACATATCAATTAATATGTAATAACATAAAAATTTATCAAATACACACACATTTCAATTAATATGTAATAAACATAAAATTTATCAAATACACACACATACATCAATTAATATGTAATAAACCATAAAATTTATCAAATACACACACACATGTAATAAAAAAAATTTATCAAATACACACACATATCAATTAATATGTAATAACCATAAAAATTTAAAATACACACACATATCAATTAATATGTAATAAACCATAAAATTTATCAAATACACAATTTCAATTAATATGTAATTAAATAAAAATTTATCAAATACATACACACATATCAATTAATATGTAATAAACCATAAAATTTATCAAATAAATACACACATATCATTAATATTAATATAAATTTATCAAATAAATACACATTCCATAAAATTTATCAAATACACATATCAATTAATATGTAATAAACCATAAATTTATCAAATACACATATCAATTAATATGTAATAAACCATAAAATTTATCAATAATACAACATATTCAATTAATATGTAATAAAACATAAATTTATCAAATAATACACATATCAATTTATATGTAATAAACAAAAATTTATCAAAATACAATATCCATAAAAATTTATCAATACACATATCAATTAATATGTAATAAACCATAAAATTTATCAAATACACACACATTTCAATTAATATTAATATTTATCAAATACACACAATCAATTAATATGTAATAAAACATAAATTTATCAAATACACATATCAATTAATATGTAATAAACCATAAAAATTTATCAAATACACACACATTTCAATTAATATGTAATATTTATCAAAATACACACATTCAATTAATATGTAATAAACATATAAATTTATCAATACACATATCAATTAATATGTAATAAACCATAAAAATTATCAAATACACACACATTTCAATTAATATGTAATAAACCATAAAATTTATCAAAATACACACATTCAATTAATAGCATAAACATAAAATTTATCAAATACACATATCAATTAATATGTAATAAACCATAAAAATTTATCAAATACACACACATTTCAATTAATATGTAATAAACCATAAAATTTATCAAATACACACATTTCAATTAATATGTAATAAACATAAAATTTATCAAATACCATATGTAATAACATAAAATTTATCAAATACACATATCAATTAATATGTAATAAACCATAAAAATTATCAAATACACACACATTTCAATTAATATGTAATAAACCATAAAAATTTATCAAATACACACACATTTCAATTAATATGTAATAAACATAAAAATTATCATAAATACACACATATCAATTAATATGTAATAAAACATAAAATTTATCAAATAAAATACACATTAATATGTAATAAAAAAATTTATCAAATACACACATATCAATTAATATGTAATAAACCATAAAAATTTATCAAATACACATATTCAAAAATATGTAATAAACCATAAAAATTTATCAAATACACACACATTTCAATAATATGTAATAAATAAAATTTATATACACATTCAATTAATATGTAATAAACATATAAAATTTATCAATACACATATCAATTAATATGTAATAAACCATAAAATTTATCAAATACACACACATTTCAATTAATATGTAATAAACCATAAAAATTTATCGAATAAAACATAAAATTTATCATACACATATCAATTAATATGTAATAAACCATAAAAATTTATCAAATACACATATCAATAATATGTAATAAACCATAAAAATTTATCAAATACACATATCAATTAATATGTAATAAACCATAAAATTTATCAAATAAATACACACATATCAATTAATATGAATTTATCAAATACACACATCAATTAATATGTAATGATACATTATCAATTAATATGTAATAACCATAAAAATTTATCAATAAATACACACATATCAATTAATATGTAATAAAACATAAAATTTATCAAATAAATACACACATATCAATTAATAATAATAAACCATAAAAATTTATCAAATACACATATCAATTAATATGTAATAAACCAAAAAATTTATCAATACACATATCAATTAATAGTAATAAACCTATGAATTTATCAAATACATACACATTATATTAATATCAATATATAATAAACCACAAAAATAAAATATTCATAATTTATCAAATACACACACAAATATAATATGATACATATTATCAATAATATATTAAAATATAATTAAAATTACACAACATTAATAATATGTAATAAACCATAAAAATTATCAAATACACACACATCAATTAATATGTAATAAACCATAAAAATTTATCAAAAACACACACATATCAATTAATATGTAATAAACCATAAAATTTATCAAAATAACACATTTCAATTAATATGTAATAAACCATAAAAATTTATCAAATACACACACATTTCAATTAATATGTAATAAACCACAAAATTTATCAAAATACAAAACACATTCAATTAATATGTAATAAACTTATAAATTTATCAAATACAACATAAAATTTCATATTAATAAACATAAAAAATTTATCAAATACACATATCAATAATATGTAATAAACCATAAAAATTATCAAATACACACACACATTTCAATTAATATGTAATAAACATAAAAATTATCAAAATACACACATTCAATTAATATGTGATAAACTATATAAATTTATTTCAAATACACAACATATCAATTAATATGTAATAAACCATAAAAATTATCAATACACACACATTTCAATTAATATGTAATAAACCATAAAAATTAATTAAATACATCAAATTAAATATAATAAAACATAAATTTATCAAAACACATATTCAATTAATATGTAATAAACCATAAATTTTTCCATTTCAATTAATTGTAATAAAATAAATTTATCAAATACACATACAATTAATATGTAATAAACCAAAATTTATCAAATAAATAACACATTCAATTTAATATGTAATAAAACATAAAAAATTTATCAAATAAACACACACATATCAATTAAATATATAATGACCATAAACTTTATCAAATACATCACATATCAATTAATATGTATAAACCATAAAATTTATCAAATAATACACACATATCAATTAATATGTAAAAACATAAAATTTATCAAATAAATACACACATATCAATTAATTATATAAACCATAAAAATTATATAAATACACAATCATAATCATTTATCAAAATAATATCAATTAATATGTAATAACCATAAAAAATTTATCAAAATACACACACATTATCAATTAATATATATAAACCATAAAAATTTATCAATACACACACAATTAATATGTAATAAACCATAAAAATTTATCAATACACACACATTAATTAATATGTAATAAACCATAAAATTTATCAAAATACACACACATCAATTAATATGTAATAAATATAAAATTATCAAATACACATATCAATTAATATGTAATTAAACCATAAAATTTATCAAATACACACACATTTCAATTAATATGTAATAAACCATAAAAATTTATCAAATACACACATTCAATTAATATGTGTTACATGAATAAACAAAATAATCAAATACACACATCAATTAATATGTAATAAACCATAAAATATTATCAAATAAATACACACAATCAATTAATATGTAATAAAAATAATTTATCAAATACAACACATTTCAATTTAATATGTAATAAACATATATCAAATAAATTACACAAATTTCAATTAATATTGTAATAATTTCTTATAAACTTTCAATACATACACAAATTTCAATTAATATGTAATAAACGATAAAAATTTTATCATAATACACAAAAAATATAAATTTAATTATGTAATGAACCCAAAATTTTTCAAATCACACATATCAATTAATATGTAATAACTATATTGAATTTATCAAATATTACACATTTTCAATAAATATGTAATAAAGCGTAAAGATTTATCAAATAATACACACATATCATTAATATTGTAATAAACCATAAATTATCCAGATACCACATATCAGTTATATGATAATACAACTATATGAATTTGCAAACACACACTTTCAATTTAATATGTTATTACCATAAAAATTTATCAAAATACACACACATATCATTTATATGTAAAACATAAATTTTATTCAATTTACAATCATATCCCTTAATATATAAAAAAAAATTTATCAAAAACACACACATTTCAATTTAATATTTTAAACCATAAAAATTTATCAAATAACACAACATATCAATTATATGTAATAAACCATAAAATTTATCAAATAACACATACACATATCATTAATATGTATAAACCATAAACAACACTCTATCAAAATAATACCCCATATCAATTATATTGTAATATAACATTAAAGATTTACTCAAATAATACACACATTATCAATTAATATATAATAAAACATAAAATTTATCAAATACACCATCGAAGTACATTATTAATATAGAATTAAATAAGCCATAAGAAAACTTCTATCAAATCCACACATCATCATATTAATATGTAATTAACCCAATAAAAAAAATTATATTCAAAAAACCATACCACACTATCAATTCCCTATATGTAACCATTTCCGTACGGTGTGCCACTGAAATTCTTAACTTTCTACTTAGCAAAGATTTATCAGAGAACTTAAAATACTAATATCATATCTAATTAATATATAAATCTTAAATCCATAGAACTATTATTCAAAAATACACATACATAACTATCAATTTAATATAGTTACATAAACCCACTAAAACCTTTATCAAAATAAATACACACATATTATAATATGTTAATAAAACTCATAAAGATTTGATCAAACCCAATAAGAAATACACACATATCAATTTATCATATAAAACCCATAAAATTATCAAATACACTTATTCAATTAACGTTGATGACCAATATGCGCTAACCTCACTTAAACAATTTATTCAGAATCATTCGAATATCAATTAAATATGTAATATACCAACTTTAGGAATTTATCAAATACACACACATCTTTCATATTAATTAATGTTAATAAGAAAACCCACAAAGAGCTACTTTACTCAAAGACAACACATTTCCAAAATTATTACATATTGCTGATATAACTATATAAATTTCATCAAACTACATCATATCAAATAATAAATGATAATATTAAACCATAAAAACGTTATACTCAGTTTACAAACACAATTTCAAACTTAATCCATGTAATTAAACAACAAGATATTATCATTAAATACACACACACTTTCCAATGATCTAATATCATGTGTGATTTAAGAAATACTATAATAAATGTTATTTCAATAAGTAGCACATATCAATTCAATACGAACTATTTAACCATTAACAAAGTCCACTCAAGCTACACAGCACATATCTCATTTCTAATATTTGTAATAACCACAAAGCATTATCACTAAAGTTAAACATAACACATTACGAACCATTAATACTTGTTGACTCTAGAACCTATAATAAATTTATCCAATCTTCAAATACAAATTTACTATGTTGAATAACCCTATATATCGAATTATCAAATCTACACATTATCCTACACCTTAATATGTAAATAAACCAGTTAAAA